>JAXBDA010000858.1:0-68622 GCA_036023075.1 Gaultheria prostrata
TGTAAAAAAATAACCGATGAGATGGTTTGTGTAACATGCACATGGGTTCAACAGAATTCAAATGGGTTCCAATAATCAATAGATTGTGTGTATAAGAAAAAGAAAAGAACGAGCAAAAGATTCAATGTCAAATACGAACAAAATAAAAAAAATACCTTACAAGCAAAAATTGGTTTGGGATGGTTCTAGTAAAGATCTTGTTCGCCGATTTGGGACGCCAATGTTGGGATGGTGGAATGATGATGAAGGACGGCAAGGAGTTCGCCGATTTGGGACGGCGATGTTGGGATGGTGGAATGATGATGGTGAGACAACGAGGAATGAGAGAAGGAGTGTTGATATGAGAAGAAAGTGTTCTGGCGTTACTTTGTTAGGGCTTGATTTTGATGGAAACGGGAAAGGCGTAATATCAGGGATTGGGATTTTCCCCAAATCCCTTAATTACAGGGGAGGACCTTCAAATATTGAAATCGGTCCATTATTCCCAGCTCCTATATGCAACATTCGTTTTAGTCCTTAATCTCATAATATATATATATACTAAAGGGCAAAATTGGGTTTATTTGAATTTCGGGATGGAAACATAACTCCAAAAAGAGCACAGGATGAAACTCTAATTTGGAGGTGGTTGGAGGATGATTATTTAAGTGGCCCAATAAAATATGTGTTTTTGAACTTTATTTCAAAAGTGCATGAAAGGAAGAGGGGACGTTTTTAGCAATCACGTTTTTCGTAAAACGTGGTTCCGTTTCATAGTTTCACAGTGGGTTAAGACGGATTAACCCAAAAAATTACTAAGTTAATTTTAATCTGGCTTGAAAGCGTGTTGTTAAACACTTCCTTCATAAAACATGGTTTCTAGACACGCTTTAGGTATGTTATATGTGGGAAACAATAAATAGTAAAAGCGTATTTGATAAACACGCCTTAAAAATGTGTTTATCAAGCACGCTTTTAGAAGACGTGTTTGAAAAACACGTTTTTATAATTTTCACCCCAACAAGACAATTGATTTCGATATTATAAACTTGAAGATATATAGTTAACTACTATGTATAGTGAAAAATATTTGTAGTGGTTGTAGCATTGTTTCTATTTCTTCTTTTTTTTACCATTGAATTCTTTCAAATTTCTAACTGTATGATTTGAAAGGCAAAATTTAATCAGTAGTTCACCTAGGGTATCTTGGAAAAAAAATGTGTATTAAAAATATTATGACATTAATTATTTAAAAAACATAAAGATGTTATAGGCCATAACAAGTAGACTGGAAAAAAAAAAAAAACCAACATGTGGAATTGTGGATCCTCTCTTTCCCTTTTCTTTTTCCCAAGATTTACGGTTTGCTAGCGTATTATGTATAGTCGCTTCTAATAAAACATGCTATGTTATGTGGTTGTACAAATTTCTCTGTGATCTATGAAAAATTCGGGTTTAATATAGGTTGGCTTTGCCGACTTGTGTGTTCCTAATTTTGGTAAATAACAAGAAAATCAAAAATATTACAATTAAACTCAACAACAATACTTCATTAAAAATACTCCCTCCGTTCCATTTTGTTTGCTCACTACGACTGTGCGTGCCTTTTTCGAACTCTTGTAGTTTTCAGGCTATAATGTATTTTATATGCAATATGGATCTTATTTTATAGATCTCAATTAGTTCTATTAGACAAAAATTTTAAAAACATTATAAATAAAAAGATATAAACGTTTGAAAATGGCACGGATATTCGAAAATGGCACGGATATTCATAGTGAGCAAACAAAATGGCACAGAGGGAGTAGCAAGTAACCCACACGAACAGATTACAAACCTAACAACAATACTTTATAGGGTTAACGGCTCTTGAAGCATAGAACATGAAATTATAGATTCAAACAAACATGGTTACATTAATTTAAACAAACCACCACCCTTACATAATATTAAACTAACGCTCAATCCAGTATAGATTTTTCAATTTCACATTGTAAGTTTGGCAGTGTGATGTTTAAATAGCCAGTCTTTGGTGTTGGTCGAAAATAGAACAATCTTTTTTCAGTATGATGCAGGTACTGTCCTTGAGACCCTGGAAACAGTTCTTCGTCGTATGCCTTAGGATGGATGCATGCCCGTATAGTTCCTGTGGAATCCTGTTCCAAAAAATAATACATGTTGTAAGTATGATTTGGGTGATAAAAAAATATGGAAAACTGGGTAACTATGATTTACCTTCAACTACAGCATTGGCTCTCCTTATTGGGAACGCACACATGATTTGACCAATGCGACAACCTAAACAATAATTAGTGGTCAACTCACAAATCACATGTTAAATTTTTTACCATAATTGCTATTTTAAAAAACTAGAGCCAGGTATAAGACAACTCACAAGTGGCACCCGTTTGAGACTTCTCATTTTGTTCACATTAGCCAAATTTGTGTATTAAGGATCCTGCAGGAACTCTTGGCACACGACAGTTAACCAGGCAGAGCTATCGACCGTAAGGGCTCGATGAAGGAATTCTTGGGTGTTCATGGTCTTTACACCCTCTCCAATAGCTAAGGGTCATCATCAGGTCGGGCCAGCCCGCAAACTTCCAGCCCAAGCCCGCCCGTGGGACGGGCTTAGCGGGCTTTTTCTTTTTAGCGGGCCGGGCTATCTCTCAAAAAATGAAGTCCAGGCCCGTCCCACGGGCTTATCCTAGTCGGGCATGAGGGCGGGCCACTTTTCGGGTGGGCGGGGCTGGGCTATTTGGCGGGCTAAAATGCTTATTGCATATTAATTTTTTTGAGCCAAAATTAATGGTTTTTTTTTTTCCCTTACCGAAATAAGGAGGATTTATTTTTTCGATGGATTGAAAAAAATAAAACAAGGAACAAAAAGCAACACAGTGACCTATAGCATGTCAAATACCCAATGCTTTTAAAACATTCCCATGCCCAGTGTCTGTTGAGGTATGGAAACACTTGTAGTACAAAAGTTGGCAAATCAAGTCGGTTTTTGACTCGCATTGTGCATTAATAAAATGCATACTTTACTTGCAAAAAGCAACACAACTTGCACATAATAAGAATAAAGTTTGGATACACCAGTTTTCTGAGCATCCCATGCGTTTGAGAAGCGTGCACAATAGTGCACTTAACCAGCCCACAATTCATTTTGGTCTGCCGGAAAACATGAGAATAATTTTGTTCCCATGCATACATACGGGTGTATTAGTGTACCGGGCTTTCGGGAGGGCTAATATCTTGGGTCGGCGGGTTAGGCTAACGGGCGGGCCAATGGTCGGGCAACGCGGGCAGGTTGGAGCTAAAATTTTTAGGCCCAAGCCCGGCCCATGTAACCCATTTGACGGGCTCGGGCGGGGCAAAGCCCGGTGGACCTAGCGGGCTTCGGGCGGGCCACAGGTCAATGGGCGGAATGGTGAGGCTTACCAACAGCTCTTCGTTCCATTGCCTCTTGAATTTTGCCAGCTGGGCCTGAAATTCTGGGTCCAAGATGTCATCCTAAACTACTTTATGCAATGGCCTTGCCTTTCCAATTCGAGTCGTCTCTGTTCATTGCTTTGTTTGAGCTTTTGCTAAACTGAAACTTAGCTACCATTCATTGCATTCATTTTCCCCTTTCATTTATAGTGTTCAATCCATTACTCACGAGGGTACAGATTATTGTGTGGGTAGGTGTGAGGGGACCCGCCACATGGTCGTGTCATTGTGTACTTCTGTCGGCACTATAATAGATACAGACTTTTTCAGCCTTATGTTGGGAAAAAATACGATATAATCGGCAAATTCCAAAGAACAATTTCATTGATAACATAAACTGAAAATTACAATTGGAGGAATCGAAATAATAGATTTGACAAACTGAAAGTCGAGTTGAAACCTGAACCGAGTCCTGTGAAAACCCAGTCTCCATAAAACAGATTCACCACCTACTGAGGGTGTTGTAGGTTGCACCGACGTCTATCTCCCAGGATAAAACGGCTGAACCACTACCTTCGGAACACCTCCGAAGACAGCCTTGGCGAACTAAATGTGCGTCTCTCTCTCTCAATCAAAGAACAGATTTTAGGGTAGGAATATGGAATCACAAATTCTGGTGTGAAACATAGAATACATGATCCAAATATATAACCCAAGAAAGACCTTTGAGTTGCACTCTAGAAATTAACTCGGAAACGGTCGTAATGAATTCGTGCCATAAATCTCATTTCATGAGGGGTATTAACCGGCCATAACTGGTGAACTTTCCAGCTGCATCGTCCAGATTAAACGAATCTAGAGGGGACCTTTCGGTTGCCTCGTGAGACCCTCCGAAAGCCCCGATTTTATTCATCCGAAATTTTATAAATTTCCAACACCTTATTCATATCCAGCACTCTTACAAAGCATGCCAAGATAGGGACCCGTCCACATGGGTGTGTCAATGTGTAGTACCTTCAGCACTAGAATTGATACATACCTTTTTAACCTTATTGAAGGCATGTTTGGATTCTAAAGCTCTTGTAAACTAATTTGACTTGCCAGGGGACCTCACATGGTCATGTACCTCACAATGACCACAAATCGATACCAAAAGTTAAATACACAATAAACGAACCAAAATTTGGCTGTAATTATATATATACCCAGGATTCAGTCAAGACTCCACCTATCCTTACATTCACACCTTCACTTCCCGCCCAAATAGTTGGGATCCAAATCATTAGATGTGTTTAAAACGCATTTTTAAAGATTCCCGCGAGAAATCATAAAAAAAAAATACCCCGCGTTATCGTGTCTGAAATTAATAATACCAGAACTGTTTCAGTGAAATTCCAAGTAATTAAAAAATGCCACTTAAATAAAAAATCGTACTCATTCGCATCATCTCTTCACGTTACGTCAGTTGTTCGTCGTTCCATCTCTCTACTCCACGCCAGAGTTCTTGAGGCGATTCGAGATTCACGATTCTCTTCCTGAAATCGAGCCAGGTGACTTCAAATATACGATTTCTTACTTTGTTTCGGTTTCTGATTTTTCGATCCCAGACTTCATTTTTACAGTCCGCGATTTAACCCTAACCTTTGCTTTTTGTTTCCTCCCCTTTAAGCAACCAGAGCCGTTTAAGCAATCAATAAATATCGGCCTTTTCATCAACGTGTCGCATCCACAGTACTCAACGAATTGCTTCTGAGCTCGTCTCTCCTCTTCGGGTAAGAACCCAACCTCCTTCCTCTCTCAATTTGTATATCTGTACATATACATGAATTAGGCTTATGTGCGTATAAATTAGATCTTCGCTTGGACTTTCTGATTTTTGTAGACCATATTTTCTTTGTGTCTTATGAGTAAAACCCCGTTGAAGATCTTCCAAGCACGTGTTTGTACCTGGCGTGTCTGTACCAAGGTTATCAATCCCGTTTGTACAGGCCGGTATGTACCAGATTTGCTTAAAACGGAACCAAGTACTCTAATTTCTGTCCCGGTCCAAATACCGGGCCTTACCAGACTGATCCGGAAAATACTGGCTGGTATGGTAAGATGCTCAATTTTGGCCGAGATTTTGCAGAGTGGCAATTAGAAGGGTACTAACCAGAGCAAACTAGAACAAGTTTGCGATAAGCAGATCGAATGTCGGAGAAGGAGGCGTCCTTATAAATCCCAACGACACAGTAGCTGGATTTGTTGGATCGTCCGTTGATCCATGGCCGCTGCGCTTCTTCTTCTTCTGTCTCTGTTAATAAAAGGCAGAATAATGAAGATGTAAATAGCACTAGTATAACGGGGTGTTCCACTAAATTGACTTTTTTATGTGAGAGCTCGAAAAATGCATTGGCTTTTTGTGATTTTTTATGTGATGTATTGTGAGGGGATGACCTGTCTCGAAAAGCGCAGTAAACTGGCTTTTGGATGTTTGAGTTAGTGGAATGGGGCCTAAATCTACCATATGGGGGTGTTTCGAGATGTCTTGGAAGATTAATGAAGGGCAAAAATGATGAAGGTACAACAATTAGTCTCCAACATGGCTCCAACACACGCACATGGTGAGTGGAGCCCACACACATTTGAGTTTGAAGTGTGTGTGTGGGCTCCACATATCATGTGAGTGTGTTAGAGACTAATTGTCGTACATGTATCATTATTGAAGAGCAAGAGAAAGAGCCTCTATTGCGTGGAAGAAATTTCGAGAGGTTGATAGATATTTTCTTCTTCCTACTGGTTTTATACATGATACCCTGAATTTTTGGGAAATTACGGGATGTGCCATAGGTTTTGACACTTCTTTTTTGTTTAACGAGACAATTTTGAAGTCCATTTTATGATAGTACTTGTTGTCTAATTTGTTTGCCTTGTGTTTTTTGATGGCTTTTGATTAGATGCTCAATTAGTGTCCATGTGTTCATATTTTATGTTTGAATCATAAATATTGTGGATTCCTTTCATGCTATGAAGCACCGACACCTCTCGGGGACCCCGTATCGTAGTGTCCCGACATGGGGACACTTCCGTGTTGCTTTTTTGGTAGGGGACACGGGGGGGACACGTGGGGGACACGGGGGGACACGGGAGGGACACGTTTGGGGACATGGCGGGGGTCAAATTGAAAGTTTTTAAACGTTTATGGGGTAAATGTATAATTAATTAGCAATTGAGGGAAAAAACTGTAATTTCAGCATGTATATACGATTTTCCCCTCTTCTTCACCCGACTGAACACTTTGGAGCCCTAAGAAGCTGCTGCTGCTGCTCTCTGCTGGATGCGAGATCGACTACGGTCAAAAGGTGTGTCTCTCGCCCCTCTCTCTCTCTCTCTCGCTTCTCTGGTCTCTCTGTCTCTGGTCTCTCTAGTCTCTGTCTCTGGGTCTCTCTCAATCTCTCTCGTCTCTCTCTCTATCTCGTCTCTCTCTTTCTGGTCCCTCTGTAACAGAACCACTACTGGTGGTTCACCAGAATCACCACTGTTTTTTTTTTTTTAATATCAGAGACGAGATAGAGAGAGAACCACCACTTTTTTTTTTTTAATATCAGAAGTGTAGAAACTAGTTTTTAATCTCTCACTTTATGGATGACTCGTTTTGTTTGAAGAACTTATGTAAGACCTTATGTTTGATCTTAAGTTTGGCTTGTTTTGTTTGCATTTTCTAAAAAACAATTTAATATATATAAATAAATAAATAAATATACACGTGGCGTGTCCCCCGCCGTGTCCGTGTCCCCATTTTTTTAGAATTGCCGTGTCCGTGTCGGTATCGTTGTCCGTGCATCATAGCTTTCATGTGAATTGTCTGTTTTCATTCCAGAAATACTTGAAAAATTGGAAATTTGTGAAATGTCAGACGGGTTTTGGTTTAATATGTAATATGGGTGGGTGGTTGTGCTTAGTTCCTATTTTCAAGGCATGCTCAAAGCCAACTTCTCTGATTATTGGATTAAGCACTTTCTTTTAATACAGTGAAACTTTAGTTGTTACTAAACCAGTGAAGCAAAAGATGCTAGGCACCACGGTCTGGCAATGCGGCATCAGTTTTTTCAATAAGTTCATGCTGGTGTTTGGAAGTTAAAAATGGAAGATTTTTATGTTTTTTTTTTCCATTCTAGATGTGCATTGCGATCAGGACATCTCATTAGTTGATGTCAACTTTGGAGTCTTCGATTGATATGTGTGATCCTAATCCTTATGAGACTAGTATTTGATATTAGTTAATGCTAGGAGATTCTTGTTGAACAGCATATCTCGCTATAAAGGTGGTCTTTATTATGTTGCATGGGGTCCCATTGGTGCGTTCACATGGGATAATAGTTAACAAGGTGATAAGTCCTAAGGGGATTTGAACTACCTAATTGATAGAGATAAGTATGACTCATCTATGTATACCCATAGCCTATTATAGAAAAATACATTAGTTGTATTTTTCTCCATATCAACTACTGCATAATCTCTCCCTCTCTCCTAGACTCCTAGTTCTCTCTAGGGCACCATTATAGAACCTTAGGGATTTGAAACGTGTGAAGATCAGTGGAGGACTCTAGTAGCCGCTCCACCTGCTTGAAAGGTTTACATATTTTTGTGCAGACCGTTCGTATTGGTAGGAGCTCATAAAGCAAGCTTTCGATTCTTTATATTTTATGTGTGTGTAATCCTTAGCAGGTATTTCGCATTACCCGCATTATTCTAACAGTGGTATTAGAGCCTACGCAATCCAAAACCCCTAACATGTCAACAACGAATGTCTATCTTGGTGGTTTGGTCAATAGATCAGCGACGATGTCGTTTGTAGAGATATGCTTTAAGACCACCTATCCTTGCAATTGTTGAAAAAATTCTCTTTAATTGCACTCCAATGAGCAGTACTAGGATTACTTTGTTATCAGTCGACCATCCCAGCTACAAAACATATGTCGGGTCGAGTACATATGGTAGCATACATCAGACTAGCAACTCCACTTGTATTTAGAACATATTCCATTTATTTGAAGCAGGTGACTTGATGGATTTTTCAAAAGAAGCTAGCTCGTTAATATCCATTGAAATAGTCATGAAGGACTCTCCTTCAATTTTTAAGATATGACGAGGTACTGTTCCACGTTGACTTCTTTGATTTTGTGGATGTTGAGAATCTCCTACTGGTACACTCCCACTGAATGGTACACTTCCACAAGGTGAAGGATCGCTCCCACTATCTTTGTCAACTATAGGATGAGGTTGTACTTCCTCAGCTCGCTTATGAGATGGAGATAAATCTCGTAGTGGTTCCTCAACTCATAGAGCTCAAGATCCTTCTCAACAATCCTTGAATAGCATATCTCACTATTAGTTATTGGCTAGCGAAAGATCATTTGGTAAGCTTCTTAGATGACGACTCTCTTGTTCAACACTTTTCTTGAGTTAAAACACTTCACTCTGCGCTTGCTTGCATCATTACCTACGTTACATGGATCCCCCTTTTTGGGGAAAGTACCCGTGTCGACATGAAACGACACGGGCGGGTCTGGGATCCACACCGGATTCTCCTCAAAAAGTCCGAACACATTACGAGGAGGAGGAGGGAGAGTTGGGGGGGGGGGGGGGTACCGACCAGTGTCTCCGACAAAGCAAGTATGGCTGAGAGCTTAGATCTAATCCATACGATGACTGCTGACATAGTCTTAGGGTTTTATTTTTTTATTTTAAGGCTGTTGACCCTTTATTCTCTTTTGAATGGATTGGGCCATTTAAGTGGGCTTGGGGCCTTGGACCAAAGCTAACTTGAAGGATTTGCATTTCTCAATTAATGGGCCATAAAAACGTGCTTACTCTATACTATTTAGTAATTTTTTCCAAAGTTCTAAAAATCAGCCTAGGCAGCCAATTAATCGGCGCTAGGCGGTGCCCCGCCGCCTTGCCTTGGGTTCTAGGCAGTTATCTAGGTGCCAAGCCAATTAATCGGCTAGGAGGCTAGGCGGGCTAACGGATTAGGCGAACGATAAGGTGGGTAGGCGATTTGATTTTAAAATTTTAAGGGTTTTGCTATCATGGTAATGTAATATAAAGGGCTTGGGTGTAGTTTTACTATGCAATATACTCATTTCCAGTCTACCTAGTTCACCATCGAAAATTTCTGAACCCCAAAAGCTACTCTACGTGGCGGTCCCCTCTCATCGCTGCTGCTCGTCGCCTCGCTGCCGGTTGTCGTCGTCATCTCTCTCTTCTTTGCCGTAAGATCATCTCTCTCTCTCTCTGATATGTAATCCTATTAGCTATTAGCCACGTATGATAAATTGACATGTTTGATAATAATTGATAATTGGTATGTAATACTACTATTGGATATTGTATTCCTAGACCTAAATCCTAATATGGTATTTTGTTTTTCCTAGTTGCTCTCAAAACTTGAGGAGGTAGGAGAATATTTTAAAGAATAAAAAAGGTGAAAATCATGGTAATCTCTAAGCTCTAATTAATCACGATTGATCGACCTAAGAGCTAGGCGGTGCCCGGCTTCCCGACTTGCACCTCACGACTTTTAGAACCTTGCTATTTTCAATATTTGTGGTTGAAATAAATAAAATTTAAATAAGTGGTGATATTTTACTAAATAATCATATTATATATATATATAATACATATACTTCTGTAAATATTATATATATTTATACATATATTGATCAAGCCCTCACCAATATCCGAATGAGTTGATTTTTTACAGGTACTATTAAAAACATATTTTAAACAAATTGAGCGGCTCTGATCATTAGCGTGAGGCTACGATTATTGTTGTGTTAAATGTTGTGTTATTGGTCGCGTGAGGGAAACCGGCCCCATAAATCAACGTATCCCGATACCCTCATCCAAATTTGGATACATATCCACGAATCCTCTATTTTCAGGTTCGAGTAACCCGTATCCTATTCACATACCCGTGTCCGTGTAACATAGGTTGTCATTGCATTCTTCTATTGTAAGTATGAAGCTAAGAAGAATGACATGGACATAGCACAAGACAATTCTAATAGAATGGGGACACGGATGCAGAGTGGGCTCAACATTTTACTTGTATGACCTTATAGTATTCATATGACTATTGTATATTGAACAAACAAGATTGAGACAATAATTTGTAGTTCTTTATGTTATTTTTAGAGATTTTATTGTCTAAATGAGGATTTTATCGCGTTGATATCTTTCTATTTGCAATTTTACTTTTTAATGTTTAATGTTAGAATTTGACTGTGAATGAGTTCTTAAAATAATAAATTGACAATTTTCATCCCTCGATTGGGATCTAGTATGAGGCATGCGTGTTCCATATGTGTTCCCAATATTCATAAAATTTATTAGACGTCGCACTTGTGTGTGTCCATGTGTTCCCAGCCTGTTGCGTGTCCTCAGCGTGCCCAATAGGGATGCAACGCCTAATAAGGTTGTGGGTGCTTCATAGGTCTGAAGAGAGTGAAGCTATGTTATATGGGAACTCAACTACGGGAACCGATTGACTTGCATAGACGGTGCACTGATCGGTGCGTGGGGGCCACTTTGGAGTCCAAACAAATGATCCGATATGTTCATTGATTTTAAAATAATTTTTCGAGCAGCCCCACCAAAAATCACCTCTATTGAATAACTGTAATTGCTTGATCCAATTTCCAACTTTGATTCAAAATTCATTCAAATATGAGGATCCTAAATTCTGAATGAAATATTGTAAGATTGAATCAAACCATAACAATTAATCTGTTTGAGCAGATTTTTCGCTAGGCCGCTCAAAGTAATGAACGGTCGGATCATTTATGTAGGACCCCAAAGCGGGCCCCAAACCCGGATCTGTGCATAGTCAGTCGGTACCCATAGTGTTTAGGTGTTGTATGGACTTTTTGAAATATATGTTGTCCCTATGTAGCACGGATACGGACAAGGGAATTTTGATGTGCAAGATATACACACTTTATGCACTGGTATATACCAGTGTATGAAGCATGGATACGGATACGGAATACGGAGACGATACGATATGGATATGACAAAACCCAAAAAAATAGGATACGGTACGTTGGGATATGGCTGTGTATATCGTACATTTTTATAATTATTAGTCTCCTACTAGGCATAAAAAATGAAGCCAAAACAAATAGAAAAAGTAGTTGAATTGCGAATACCAAAAAGCACATGTCCATGTCAAAAGTCATTCCAAACAAAGAGACCGATAATAAAACTAATACGAAGCATCCAACTATGCCAAAAGTCCGAAACAAAAAGTGAGAATTCCTACTAGTTTCCACTCGTGTCAACATTGGGCTACAATTATCAACTTCAATTGCACCCTTTTTGTAGGCATGTTCATCTCCACCTTGTTCTCAGCTTCTTCAAATTTCTTTTTCATTTCAGCAAGGTGTTGAGGAGTCACTTTGGGACATAGTCTGATCCCATTACGAGTTATTTTCAAGAGATGTGCCTTGACTCTAAAGTATGACCCCTGGCATTTAAACTTGGTGTTTCCACCTCCAGTTCCCATTTCTTCCAACTTAGTGACATAATTCCAAAGAGGAGCTTGATCTTCTGTGCTCATCCAAAAAGTTAGTGGAATTTTGTACAAAAAATAAACACATCAGTAATTCAGTATGTTCAGTTCAAAAAAGGTAATTCAGTATGTAATAGGTAGACTGTGCATGCTACAGTATAGGTATACTGTGTTAAAAAAAGTATATAATATTACAACCTGTACATATTAAAAACCTAAAGGTGTCAATCTGTGTATATTTAATAAGGGATATATCCTCAAGTTTCTAATATTATATTGTATAACTGTAAACTATGTTTATATATCCTCCACTAATATTATATTAGCACCTAAATCTTTTAATTTAATTTTGTCCTTGGACAATGAAATTGAAATTGTTGCCATTAGCAAGCACTTGTTGGTTAGTTGTTCCCTCTTTCCCTTGAAGTTGTGATCAATCTTTAGGTGGTATTTTATCGTATATAAAAAGGAAGCCAATTGGGTATAATTTGATAGGGATCCAAGACCACCGGGACACTGGGTTGCCTGCCCCAAGGAGAAAAATGACTAGGGTGGCTATTCACAAGCTCTTGCGCCCAATGTACCAAGGGACTGCAAAATGTACCAACGGACTGGCAACATGATTCAGTATGCCTCTGAATATTGATCCATGTCTTTCTTGTTCCACTTTCTAGGTATGAGTCTTTGTGTGGGGACTAGAAAGTAAGTTAAGTTATCACGTTTCTGTTGAATATGTACATGTATGTATCAAATATCTACCCAAAAAAGTGTATATATACATAGGGATGTATTGATTACATAGTAGTCAAGTTGATAATTCTTAATGCTTTATTTTCCTTGAGATATGCGTTTACATAGTTGATTTTTTGGAGTGGGACACAAATGGGGACACCGCGGGGGTAAATGTTATCTTTTTCTAGTTTTTTTGGGGTAAACATGTTATCACTGTAAATATTTGAGCTGTAGTCTTATTAAGTCTAGACTAGCCTAAAACTTCGGTGGAAGAAAAAAGGCAGTCTTGAAACCCTATATCGAACACAGCTGTTCCCTCTTTCTCTCTCAATCGATTGAAGCTGTTCTCTCGTGCGAATTATTCGCGACTCTCTCTCTCTCTCTCTCATCATTTATTTCTATGTTTAGCTGTATATATCAGCATCTATATCTGCATATCTTAGTAACATTATGTATCTCTGTTTACTACTTATCAGTGTATATGTTTAATATGTCAGTATATATGTCTTAGTTTCATAACTATATGAAAATGTGGTATGTACATACATATATGACACACACACACACACATTATATTTTCATCTTTTCGAAAGTTTTGATGAAAGAATTCCTATTCTTTCTACCAACGCAGTCAACTCCATTTGTTAGAACAGCTTTCATTGAGTCTCTGCACCTATCCTTTTTTCTTTCGGAATCTTTGTTTGTTTGCCCATAAAAAAAAATGATTTGGCTCAGGATTGCCCTTTTTTTTTTTTTCGTGGTTTCTCTGAATTTGAAAGTTATCACTTAGTAGGTTTCTATTCCAAGGCTCAATCCAATTAAGTCCGTAGCGTCTACCAATTTTTTTTAAAGTTCTTGTATCCCGTGTTCGTGTCCATGTCCGTCATGAAATTGATCTTGTGGATGTGTTTGTGGTAAATTTTGACACTTGTAGGCACATTTTAGAAGACTAGTCTGTTCCAAAGGGAGTTCAGAATTATTTTGGCAGGCTAGTAATATTTTGATCGTGGCATTTATAGTTACCAAATATTGTCGTCAGCTTTTTCAGTTTTTTTGTTTTCTTCTAGATTTTTGCATACAAACATGTGCCATTACAAAGAGAGACGGGGAAGCCCAATTTGTACAGCTCCATTGAAAGCTGCACAGGGGTGTCCTCGAAACCAGCTAAACCAAATTTCGATTCTCTAAAATACTCATCTTGAGCTTCTAGCTTGGCCGTAGTGGACCGCAAAGAAGTTCAAGAATTCCTTTGTGAAGCAAAACATTCCATTTTTCTGGTTTTGAGTAGACTTTTGGAGAAATGATCCACCCAATTTATTTCTCAGTTTATCCTACTCAGCGTGAAACAAACTCCCCTCCTAGCCACTTGCAGCTGTTATCTGTTACTCCATGAAATCAAATAGGTAATTGAATATGTTTTTTTCCGAATCGTGGATCATGTTGATTCAGTCATGATTTCTAAAATACGCAATAAACATGTTAGAGATATATCTTTACAATTTCACTTTTTAGGCCCAATAAAAAGCTGTCTAATAATGAAATGATGGATTCCCGCCAAGTTTTTTTTCATACAAATCACCCGAACCTAGTACCTTATACATAGATAGTATAATCAATTTGGTCAGTAGAATTGCTTTTTTCCTTTGACCCAAATCAAAGAATTGTGGTTCACTTGACTCTGTTGACAGTAACATATTCCGAATTGCAGTGGTCATGTTACAAGTGTTAGTGCTACTAATTGTGGCATGTGCAATTCTGTTTTTTCGTACATGGTAACATGTTAATTGTAAGATTAGAAACTGAGGGATGTTGTGGGTCTCTATGCTGCGGAATTTCTTTATTGTCATGTCCATGTGGTGTTGTGTCACGCTGGAATAGTTATTGTGATAGTTAACAAGTAGGGAATTTTATTTTTTTGAGGTAATGAACTGCATTTAGATCAAATTTGAATTTATGAATGCTTTTCCTTTTCTAATCCCTTTATTACAGGTGATTTCCCCTTTCTAATTCAGTCAACAAGCCAAAGAGTGCATTTATCAGTTTGACAATGGAGCTGAATGCCACCGCAGATGCATTTGATCGTGTCACAAAGAAGCAGAAGCTGTCCTCTTCAAAATCTCAAGAGCTAATTGAACAGCTTGGCCAAGAAATAGAAAACACGTTGTCAAAACTACAATCATCCCTGGAAACTACATCCCAACCGGATCATAAGTTGATCCTGGCTGAACTGAAAAGCAAATTGAATGAGATAGCTCCACTCAGTCAGATCGAAGGCACACAGAAGGAGCTCAATATAGCTCTGAGCAAATACCCAAAGATCCTCGAGAAATTGTTCAACCCTGACATAGCAAAAGCTTTTAGAAATGTCGACTTTGACACTCACACGGTTAACCAGATAATTGCTAACCATTTCTACCGGGAGGGCATGTTTGATCTGTGTGATTGCTTTGTAAACGAGGCCAAGGAAACAGAGGCCACCGCAATGAGAACCTCTTTCATGGAAATGTATAAGATACTCGATGCCATGAAATCCAGGGACCTAGAGCCAGCACTGACCTGGGCTGCTGCCAACCGTGACAAACTGAAGCAAAATGGGTCCCATCTGGATTTGAAACTTCACCGTTTGCAGTTTGTGGAAATTCTTCAGAAGATAGGGAGAGACGACGCGCTCAACTACGCTATAACTTTCCTCTCACCGTTCGCTTCAGACCACATGGCTGAATTCCAGAAGCTAATGGGATGTCTATTGTGGGCCGGAAGGCTTGATATTTCCCCCTACTCTGAATTACTATCGCCGACCCATTGGGACGATTTGATCGTGGAGGTCAACCGGCAGTTCTGTAATATTCTTGGGCAGCCTTTTCAGAGCCCATTGAGTGTGACAGTTGCAGCTGGAGTCCAAGGGTTGCCAACACTTTTGAAACTGATGAATGTGATGATGGGGAAGAAACAGGAGTGGCAGACTATGAAGCAGTTGCCAGTGCCTGTAGATTTGGACACGGAGTTTCAGTTCCATTCTGTGTTTGTGTGTCCGGTGAGTCGGGAGCAAGCTAGCGAAGAGAATCCGCCAATGTTGTTGTCGTGTGGGCACGTGCTGTGTAAGCAGTCTATAACGAAGTTGTCGAAGAATAACAGCACAAGGCCTTTCAAGTGTCCATACTGTCCATCGGAAGTTGAAGTTTCCAAGTGCAGGCAGTTGTATCTCTGATTTGCGTCTCTTTGTTATAAATGCATTGCAATCATGTTGTGTTGGAAAGACAAACGTTTGGTGTTCTTGCCAGAATGTGGTGGTGATTGTGGGCTGTGGCAAAATCTGGAATGTTCATGGTGTTATGTTTTAAGGCATTCAGTGTACATAGAAACATTATTTGCACATTCTTGTGTGGGATGAGAAAACATGATATGGATGGTTAGTGGACCATCACTTAGAATGGCTTACTATGTAGGTTGCAAAACGGATGGATTAGGGCGGGTTCTCGGTCTGAACGAGTCCAGCCCAAGGTGTGCCCAAGCCTGTTCAGGTTTAGTGATGCGCTCAAGATATTTCAACACGAGCCCAACTTGTGTTTTCATTTGTTAATCTTTGGTAGACTCAGGTTTCCCTAATATCATGATGAAAGTGCAAAAATATTTCCCAATAAACTTCTGTGGAATTGTTTAGGGGAAATGACGTTTCAGTGGGAGAAGGGGCAAACAAATGAAACAATTCCCAAGTCATGCCATGGGTTTTGGAAATTACCTGTCGCGTGATAAGGAAAAATAATAATTGCACATTTATGGCACCAACAAATCCATGGGCAAAAATACCCCTCATGTCAAATGAAGCCATAATATTCCCTTCACCTCAGGCTAATTTAACAGTTGCACGGTCAATATTGTATTGAAGAATCATTGCACCATTTCATACGATCATTGCACATACCTAAGGACAAATGCCCTTGGCAAAGTGATGTTTTAATCAAACTTTTCTTCACGGAATTTACCGTTGCACCGTCAATAAAATAGTATTGCACTGGATATTAAGAGCTATTGCACTCTTTAACGCAAACAATGCACGTAAGTTAGGCCAACTAGCCTTGACAGTATGATATAGATCAAACTTTTTGTTCGGAAAATCTTACGATTTCACCGCCCATAAAACATAATTGCACTCTATAATACAAACATTGCTAAAATGAGAATTTTTTTTTAGACAATTATGGTGGAAGTTTGGGAAAATAGAGAGCAAACTCAGGCTATTTCAAAGTGCAACAATTTTCCATATAAGGAGCCCAAAATGAAACACAAATCGAACACCAATTTTAAAGCCAACAGAGATCCAAACAATTGATGGCGAACCCATCTAAAAATTTCAAAGAAAATTCACACAAAATCAAAATCCAAATCCAAATCGATATCGATTTGCTAACCCTTCACATATATTTTTCCCCAATCATTACTCTTTCTCCGGTCAAAGCCAAGTCCGTATCTTTTGATTTCTCCTCGATGGTTGTCTATGTACTGTTGGTTCAAATCAACGAGCTTTCAATTCGTATTTTTAGTGTTTTCGTTTTTGTGCATTACTTGGTTCGTTTCAATGAGATTGCTCTGTTCCAATGCGTCGTAATAGGGATGGCTTCTGCTCCTCAATGTCAGGTGCGTCTCAATTTCAGTCTCCAATTCTGTTTTGTGAATCCCAAATTTTGATTCTTACGTAGTTGGTATGTTTTTGCGGCAGTTTTCTGTGGAATGTGTGAACGTATGCAAGCTTTCGATAGGGGATCGGAGTGGCAGATACAACTATAGTGCCCTACCTTGCGCGAGGAGGGTTTGATATGAATTTATCAAGACTTTAAAGGGTATATTGGTGTACAAAAAATATGGCCTCCATGTGTTTATAATTACTCCACCGTCTACCATTACTTACTTCCAAAAACCATGTCATGACTTGGGAATTATTTGCCCCTTCTACACTAGCACTTATTCATCATCCCCCTTTTTTTCAAAAGTGAGATTATATTAATAGAAGCTCAGCGACATTTACATAACATTATTCATTACAACAAAGTTTTGGACAAAATCGAACGAATCATCTAAATAATGCAAAGCGAGAAAAGTATAAGGTAATCACCCTAACTCAGGCAACTTGCCTGACTCTTAATGTGGAATTGAACACTCCGGATGCTCTATAAAGTGATCTCCCGTGTCTCTCCCATGTACAATACACTTAAAACACAAGATATCGAAAATTTCTAACCTATATGTTTATAAAATTGATTAATTCACGCATCGAATAAATGATTGACATCACACTTTTGTCCTTAATTTCCATATAGGTCGGAAATTGCTTCATCAACTGGGGAGGAACTATATATAGAGGCGGTGTGGCAGGGGCAACCCTTGTTTTACACAAATGAAACTTGATTGGATATTTTTTGATGTCCGAATAAGTTGAATTTTTGTACAAAGATTACGAGAAACAACGAGTTTGAAAAATAAACGATTCGAATCATGAAAATAATATCTCAATGACTTTGATTAAGAATCACAACAGAGTTGAATAAAGCCTTTGTTATTTTCTCAACTAAAAATAAAACTTACGACAAAGTTTGAGTTTAACTCAATATATCCTTTTACGTATGCCTACTAACAATATGCAACAATACAAGTGAACAACTATCAAACAGAACCACCTCCCAATCCAAATCCTGTCTCTACTTCTCTTGATCAATCACCACCATTATGGTCAAGTGGTGCATTTATTTTAAACCATGATGACCATGATAAGCAATAATAGGATTCCCACTTTGAAATTCCAATATTGGTATGATTCCACAATCTATAGTGACATTCTGTTAGGAAAGTCAAAGGAATGGGGGAGTCAAAATCAAGATGATATATCCTCCATAATATAACCCTAATTCCTACATATCTCTTTAGGGTACACACCCATCAACCCCAATCTCCATATATCTACATTCTATATACCTTTTGACCCTTTTCAATTGGGACCATAAAAACTAAAACCAAGCAAAATCCACAACCATATACTCACATCAAAATGAGTCATCTCAATTTATTGACCTCAATCACTGGCTTGAGACCTCGTCCAAGAGCTTGTACCTTCTCACCTTGTTTCTAAACACTTGTTTTGTGATGGTCCCACCATTTGATATTTCCTCTGACTTTGTCCTTGTAAGTCTCCCCTCCACACCACCATTGTTGATGAGCCTTTTCCGGGCAACCGCCGCCGGTGATTCCTCCGGCGACTTAACTTGTTTCTTAATGGGGCTGCTGGCATGGGCCTGAAGATTCCCCTTTTGACCCCTTTGACCTCCAAAATTGTGATCACTACCACTACCATTGACAAGCTTTTTCTTCTTCTTGATCACGTGATCATGATCTTGGCTGTTGGGTGTCTTGTTTGATGATGATGAATTATTGGGAGAGATTTGTGTTTTCTCTGTTTGGATCAGGCACCAATTGCAAACCCTATACGACTCTGCTTTTGGGTATTGGTTGCTACAGTACCTGAAAAATTGGATAGTTGAAAATGCCAAAAAATTAACCAAAACAACATAAATTTGTCAAAGCTTGAAGATTTTGAGGTAAAATCTGAAAACCCAGATGACAAAAACAGAGAAATCAATGAATTTTTGGTGATTTGGATTAATTCATCTGAAAACCCAGACGACAAAAACAGAGAAATCAATGAATTTTTGGTGATTTGGATTGATTCATCTGAAAACCGATGACAAAAACAGAGAAATCAATTATTTTTCGGTGATTCGGATTCGAATCAATCCAAATTATAAGAAATTGAAGAAATTGGTTGGGTTTGTTACCTGTGTTGAGACCTGAATTGGCAAACTTTGCAGTTGAAGAGCTCAGTGGAAAGGCCATAATCTCCACACATGCAGCACTCAGGACTGGGGGCTGGACCTGCCTTGCCTGTGGTCATCTTGTACCATGTAAGCTAGAGAGAGAGTAGAGCGAGAGAGAGAGAGGAGAGCAGTTGGTGTAGGGTGTATTATATTTATGGGTCGGCCGTCCACCACAAAACAAAAAACAAGAGGGGTAATGTATCATGGATGGTAATGTGTTGATTAATATTACGTGTCTGATATGTACGTAATATAATACTAACTTATTGTGGAGATTTGATAATTAGCTGCAAAAAAAAGTATGTTCAATGAACAAGTCCTGGGATTCATCTGACTAGTTTCGATTATTAATGCGGCCCTGTTAGATTCATTTTGGTAATCGAAACCGCGTTTTAGTGACTTTGTAGAGAAAATGTCAATCCAAAACTTAGAGCATTAATCGATATGGCGCAAGTTGACTTGAACATCCGATTATGAAAATAATTAGAGTATTTATTAGGATAAAGTTGACTTTTCTCCGTAGATGCGTTGGAATAGTGCAACTATTGATATCTAATCAAGCTAATTGTTAGGATGTATGATCATCTCTCGATGATTTATGAGGTCAACCATTTTCATGACGGAAGTTGACCAGGAGTTGGCTAAAAGGACAGAATTGTGCAATTGCAAAAAAGAACTAGATAGGATGTACAAGGAAAAATGTCCAGGCTTGGTTCTCCAATGGATTTTATCAATATTTAATAAAATTAAGTCCTTGATTTTATCCATTCGTGAAAAGATTTGATAAAATCTCACATTTTTCTCACATTTTTGCATAAAAAATGTGAGATTTTATCAAATCTTTTCACGAATGAATAAAATCAAGGGCTTGATTTTATCAAATCTTCATAAAATTCATTGGAGAACAACCCCTTAAACTGTGAGTACCTATAGTTCCTGTTTCACTTACGAAAGCAAATCATCCTATTTAGTAGCTCTTGAAAATATTCACTTCAACAAAGAATGAGCAATAAACTCAGTCATCGACCCACCTTTTAAAACTCGAACTTGAGACTGATAATTGAGCTAGCCTCATCATCGATAAGGGATTATTGGGTACGTTGAGAGGGAAAACACAAACACATTCTTGCTAAAATTCTTAGGACAATTAATGTCTGAGGGAAAATATTAATGCTACATACACACTCTCCCATATACACCCTCGCTTACAACCACTTTGGATTGCTGACACGTGTCCCCCCCCTCTCTCTCTCTCCCGACTTCCAAAGTAGAAGGACACTTGTCAGCAATCCAAAATGGGTGTAAGCGGGGATGTGAATGAGAGGGTGTGTATGTAACTCGAGGGAAAATGAATAAAGAGTCATTTGTACATAAATTCTACGGGAAAAGAGGTAGGCGGCAGGGAATCTAAAACAAAGATTTTAGAGTCTTAAAAATGAAAAAGTTGAGAGTTTTATACACCATGCATAGATCCCGGGAAAAAAGAAAAGCGAGGTGGATATAAAACTTGAAAGTTATAAACTCATCATATTTAATGTCTTATTTTTCTATTAAGTCTTGTCCTCAGGTTAAAAAATAAAAATATTAATCAATAGACACATTAGGAATATGAAATTTAATTCCATCATTATCGAGGTTAATGATGTGCATGAATTTGCATATTTACTTTGAATACACCAACCAACATTTTGTACCTTACACCAAAGTGGAAGGTAGGGGGGAGCTGAGAGTAAGTTGGCACGGTTCCATAACTTCGATTTACTGGTACGAGCGGAAAACATGCTAAATTGTAGGGGAATCCGAGGATCAAACCAAAAGTCTACGGTCCGATGAAATGCAATCCGTGTCCAAAGTAAAAGTCTACGGTTCGGTTCTGAAGCAATCAAAAAATTACAGTTCGGTTTACGATTTATCCACGGATTATTACATTTCATTAAATAAAAAAAAATTCCATATTTTCTTAAAGAAAAGAGTTAACTCATAGCAACAATAACCACTTATATGACTCCCAAGAGCTCTTATTGACACTACAGTAACTACACTAACTCAACTCATAACAAAAAAGTGGCCTATGTTAAGCATATAAGATCGGCAACAATGATACATGTACAACAAAAGCCTCTGGCATGGCTCTAACGACTCACATAGGGTGTGGAGCCTATACACACTTGAATGTGAAATATGTGTGGGTTCCACATACCATATGAGTGTGTTTGAGCACTGTTGGAGCTGGTTTTACATTTATCGTTTTTGATAAGATCAGACTTTCCAGTCCACATTTTGATTAACATATGATATGTCACCATTACATTTGATAGAATGTGCTCCGCTACATGAAAAAGGGGCACATTCAAACAATACATCAAAACCTCAGGGCATCCGCAACCAAGCTCTAAACCTCCAAAATAGAGATCGAATGTGACATATCGATGGAAGATTTTGTAATTTACCTCCTTTATTCTTTAACTTTTTGTACTTTGTAGAGGGATCCATTGTACTTTTTAGTGATTTGGGTCTCTAAATTTGCTTTTGGGTCTCCAAATATAGAGACTCACACCTCTATTTTGGTCTCCAAATCTCTAAAAAGGATGGTGTGTCCCTCAAAAAAGTACAAAAAATTATACTCCCTCCGTCCCTTTTTAAGTGACCCGCTTGGGAAACGTGTATTTTTGTGGACGTTAAAAAAGACACTTCTGTAAAACATTTTTAATTTTTTTTGCACTAAATTAAAGTACTCAATGAGCACTTTAATTTGGTGTAAAAAAAATTAAAAAATTATATAGAGATATGTTTTTTAGGGGTTTGAAATTGCACGTATTCCTATATGGATCACTTAAAAAAGGACGGAGGGAGTATGAAAAGGGGATCTAATTACAAAATTTCCCCTCTATATATCACATCCGGCCTCTAAAATAGAATTTTAGAGCTTGGTTGCGGATGCCCTCACAAACGGGTGATTGATTTAAACCCAACTACCCCAACCATTTTAAATAAGATCTCACCCAAAAAGAGAATCAGTAGGGAGCACACACCAGGGTTTCTGTTTTCCAATGTCTAGGTATGTTGCATTAGAGACTACAAAGTTATTTTATTATCGAGCAATGTTATGATAACCACATTTTGGTTAACATGTGATGTGTCAGTGTCAGTATCACCATTGCACTTGATAGAATGTGCTCTGCTCATGAAAAAGAGGCACATTCAAACAATATATTAAAACCTCACAATACGGGTGATTGATTTAAACCCAACTACCCCAAGCATTTTAAATCTGATCTCACCCAAAAAGAGAATCAGCAGTTGAATTTTCACCTAAGGTTTTACCAGAATGGACCACAGGGGCATTCAACCTACCTTGTACAACTGAAATTCCGCCCCCTAATAGAAATATTGGGAGTAAACTTTATGGAAAATATTGACATAACTATACAGAATTGCCTATCAAAAAAGAGACGTAACTATACATGGTTTACAAAAGAATAGCAAACACAATGATCGCAAAATTTACAAAAAAGAAATTGACATTTTCTATAGCACCAGAATTACTACCAAGTACCAAACACTACGCCGCCGGACAAACTAAATACTTTATTCAACTTCAATTTATAAAACAAGAGAAACTTAGATGATGATGATGAAGGATCAAAAAACTAAAAAAATAAAAACTTTCCGGTTTATTATGGACCCAAAGCAGCTTTTACACCATCAATATGCACAGCACCACCAACTTTACAATGACTTCAGCAGGTATGCCCGGTTCTTCTCCACCTATTTCACGAAACCATTTTAAGCTCGAAATGAGCAACTGCAACAATGAACAAGAATGACAGTTTTCTTGTATATTTGACCAGAAGAATTCCTTCTCAATCACAAGACCAAAAGTCATAATCACTCCTACAAATGTAATTGACCAATTCGCCCAACTTCAAATAACGGCTTGTGTCATACCACCAAGTCCTTGAACTGTATATTATGTTATATAACTTGCAAATGCTAAGCCAAAAGTAAGGCAAAAAAACTGGAGATGTGATGCAAGTGATAAGCAAATTAAATTACTTATTTAGGATTGGGTAATCATAGACATTAGAATCCAAACCTAAAGGGAAAACTCCTGGTCAGAGGAAGAAGAATGTCAGTCCCTAAGATCATCTCCAAAGGTTGAAAAGGAGAAAGAAGGTATTGTGATTTGGGCTTATTCGTCATCTATGGGCAATATGCAATAAGGCCGATAAATTGTGGAGGGTCCCTACTACCTAGGACTCCTCTTGGACTGTTAGAGAGCTCCTGAATCTGAGAGTTATTGGCACAAGGCTTGGTAAATTATATAATTGGAAATGGACAAAGCACTAATGTCTAGCTTGATAATTGGAAGCCCTTGAGGCCTCTGCATAAGGTGTTTGGAGAATAGGTTGTGTACCATCTGGCAGATCACTCTCGGGAAAAGTGAATTCCACAATTGCTAAAGGTAGATGGAAACGGCCAAGGCCTAGGAACAGGATTTACAAGCCAGATTATGGCTAGTACTCCAGCTGACTTTCTACCTCACACAACTAGGGAATTTATGTGTTTTGGGTGCCTTCAATAATGGCCATTTCTCAGTCAAGCATGGGAGGCCTTGAGACAATCAGACAAAGGGGAGGTAATGTTCCTTGGGCTAATAATCTTTTATGATTCCATAGGAATGTCCCTTGATGGGCCTTCATCTGTTGGCTGGCATGTTTAGGGAAGTCAAAAACTAAAGACAGACTCGGAGGCTGGGGAATGCCTGTTGATGATGCCTGTGTTTTGTGTTCTGACTTCTGTGTGTGGAAACTCTGCAACATTTATTCTTTGGTTGCAGATTCTCCAGTAGTATAAGGTACAGTATTTTGTGCAGATTTGGAGTTCAAAGAAGACCAGGGGTCTCCGATATTGAGTTGGCTAGGGTTTGAGATTCTGCCATGAAGAATCTTTTAAAGCTCATCTGCATAAGATTTCTCTTGCAGTGGCCTTGTATCAAATCTGGACTGAGGTGAATGACAGAGTCTTGGGAGGGGTATTACTGATGATCAAGGGCTGCTCTCAGTCATTGAAGCCAATGTGAGGTCAACGGTTATCTCATGGAGGAAGTTCCTTAGAAACCAGGAGAATGTAGATCTTTGTAGGCAATGGATAATCCCTGAAAGGATATTTGAGAGAGGTAGAATGCAGAATGTATGGCTGTGATTGTTTCCTTGTTTCTTTTGATTTAGATAGCTTTGTTGATTTATTGTTTTGGGGAGGCAAGTCCGGCCCATTTTTTATGTATGCCATTGGCTTTGTTTTGTTGCAACCTGCAATGAAAAGAATCATTTGCCGGAAAAAAAGAAGGTATTGTGGTAAAAACAAAAGTAATATACTAACAGACAAATATGTTTGTAATCAACTAGATATTTACCTGTTTAATTTATTGGGACTCCATTAACTTTGTGCGCATTCAAATGGATGTAGGGTTCCTTCAGAAAACTCAGGCATCCGGAACCGCTCCAAAAGTTCGATGGGCCTGCAAACAACATTATTAACACTAGAGGGTATGGTACACGCAATGCATGTGCAATGATTTATCCAACCCAATTGTTTCAATTCAACAAAATCAACAAAACCTGTAAGCAAAATAGGGGGAAAAACCTGATGGGTGTAAAAAGGAAGTTGCATGGGGGAAAGGTGGATGTAGAAAGGAGAAGGCAGTTACATGTGGGTTAAGGGAATAATGGTAACAGCTACTCTTAATTTACAAATTTGTCCCCACTCCCAGTTATTTGAATAAGTAACAATTATTAGGAGAGGATGGCAGTTACAATATGAGGCTTCTTTTGGCAGACGAAAGTGCAAGCCAGACTCAATTTTGAGTCCATACAAAAAGATGCTCTCCCTTTATAGATAAAATAGATATCATTACTGTTAATCCATGCAGAAGGCAGGTAGATGTAGCCACATCAAGAATTCCAAAATGGACGCAAGGCAGGCCACAAGCATTAAAACTTTAGACATTATACCTCATCATTACACTAGCAATGTTGGGCATGTTCCTTCAATATGTATTTGCAGTGGGACTCAGGCCCCACTTATTAATGCAGTCATAATGTAT
Source organism: Gaultheria prostrata (assembly GCA_036023075.1). NCBI lineage: Eukaryota > Viridiplantae > Streptophyta > Magnoliopsida > Ericales > Ericaceae > Gaultheria > Gaultheria prostrata. The sequence goes on from JAXBDA010000858.1 coordinate 25,667, forward strand.
CGCCACTACTTGGAGTATGCATACTTTCTGTATGTTACCACCATATAAAGGAAATTAAACATGGTGACTAGTGAACAGCCTCCAAAGAGGTCAATGTTTTCCACGGGCTTTAAGCCCCTCTATTTCTGCCTATCAATTTACTGGGCACAAGATCTCAAGGTGGTGAGGTGTATGCTATTCTGTAACAGTATAACTAAACATACGGGTGATAAGTATAACTGATGCCGCATGACAAGATGGTTGATCAAGTAAAACTAGAAGTCTAAAGGAAAGAGCCTAGATTGATGATTAATCAATTCATCAAGGCAAAAGCTACTGAAGGAGATTTTGCGCACAGTTTGGCCAAGTACAAATAAATTACGAGTGCCTCCAACCAGTTGGCACAACCAAGGAATTCATTTCAAATCAAATAGTAAGTCTCATACAACTTCAAGACCAGGCAATTTCTAATTAAGCAAAATATTTGGCAATGATGAAATGACATGCATAAAACACTGAACCATAAATATTAAGAAGACGGGCAGGCAAAAGAATACAGAAAGAGACGATAAAACTTGCACGCGGTTCGGCAAGATGAATGTGGAACATTTTGTGACCGTGAATTAAAATGTTTTTTCATGTCAACAACCAAATGAGGAGCAGCATTAATTGGGGCAAGTGCGCAATAAAAGAGAGTAGGCGAAACTTCAAGATAACATACTGAATAAAAAGGTTGCATAATGATACTCAAAAAGAGGCTGTACTTATTTTTTTTTTTGAAATGGGAAAATGTGGGAAGGGGCGACCAGCGTAGCAACCCCCATGGGCGTGACCATTGGGGTTCCCGAACCGTTGTGGAATGTCCGGTTGAGCCAAAGCTGCTGTCCGAATAAGACATGCCGTCACCACAGCACCACCTAGGCGACTTGTTGGCCAAAGGCCCTCCATGCAAATCCTCACAAGTCCCAGCAATGGCATGGGAGGGATTCGAATAGACTTAAAAAGCGGGTGCATGTGAGGTAGAATGTTAAGACACTTTAATCACTTCAAGATAACATACTGAATAAAAAGGTTGCACAATGATACTCAAAAGAGGCTATACTTGATAGACTTAAAAAGCGGATGCATGTGAGGTAGAATGTTAAGACACTATAACCCCACATTACATATATACATCGGTATGGAATGAGCATGAGGGATCTCTCCGCCTACAGCCTAAGCTTTTGGGTTGGATTCAAAACTTCTAAAGTTCACAACTGCATACGGGCCCCTGGTGAAATGAACTGTTTCTCTGTGAGTTCAACTACTGCCAACACTTCTCTCTCTCTAACTTCTCTACCCTAGCCGCCAACGCTTCAGAGCTTTAGCTGGGGGGGGGGGGGGGGGGGGCGCCTCCACCTCCTCCCCCCGGGCTCTCTTCCTTTTTCTCCTTCCTCTCCCTCCTCTCCGTCCTTCCCTCTCTGGATCCGTCTTCCGTCTCTTCCGTTTCCCCGACCGGATCTGCATTGTTGGATGTGATCTTTCTTGCCTAACGGCTGTCGGGTTGTTGCCTCCACACCGGGTTTCCATGTTGGTGGTCCTCGGTTTCCGGCCTAACGGCTTGTGGTGGCTTGGTGGGCGGCTTGGTGTCGGCGGCGTGGCCTCTCGCGGTGGTTTCTGTCCTCGTTTTGGCGGTGGCTGGGTCACTTTGTGGCAGCGATGGCGGCGGTTTCGGTTTTCTAGGTGGTGTTGCGGGCGGGGCGGGGTGGAGCGGATGTTCGGGATTTGGCGTCTCTCTCTTGCCGTCGTCGTTTCCTGATGGTTACCATGGTTGTGATTGACTGTGGACGGCTGGTGCTCCATTTTTAGGAGGTGCAGCGGTGGTTGGGTGGTGGTGCTGGTGCTCTAGGGAGGATTTAGGGTTTGTTTTGGCTGTGGGCTTGTCGGGCTCTTTTGGGTGTTTTTGGGTTGGTTTCTCACCAACATTCTTGCTGTGGGCCGCTTCTGCTGGGCCTTTTTGGTTTTCCTCCTGGTTTAGGCTCAACCTGTTGGGCCTAAATTAGTTTCCTCCCTGTGGTTAGGAGATGAGGGTCTTGGGTGATCAGGCCCGTGTATCCAAGACCCTTTTAACTTTGTACTTCGTGTTATAAGTTAATAAATTTTTTATTATAAAAAAAAAAAAAAACTGTTTCTCTGTCTGCATGCTTTTCGTAAATTATCTAACAAAAGTGTAGCATGCATGAGAAAGACCTATAAATCCTATAATTAACTTGTGTAGGCTAGATGACATTAGCAAAACGAAAACGAATATCCTGACTAGATACGTGCTCAAAATTAACCACTTCATAAGCTTACAAGATCATCTCACGACTACGACATAGTCTGCGTTGATTGCTCTCCATCACGTCCAACACATTATTAGTCTCTGGTCCAGCAGCACCAGCAGCCACAATTGATGGGACTGAAGAAGTTGGCGTCCAAATCTGGAACAATTAATGGTCATAATTTAGTAAATTACCCTCAAAAGCTTCACTGACACAGCGAAAAAACCAATCATCGCACATACTTTAATTGTATTATCAATCCCACTCGTAGCCACAACACAATCAAAGGGATGGCATTGCACACAGTTGACAACTGCAGAAAGAAATACATCAGAGTGCAACTATATAAAGCAAGTAGGAAACTTGAAAAGAAATGTACCCAACAGATGGCACTGCACGGAGAAATAAATGACAATATTGACAGCAAATAAGAGACAAGCAAATACAGAACTATCCATGCCTAAAAAAGGCGGGAAGAGAGAAAAAGATTAGTACCAGTTTCATCACCAACAAGAATCTTTATCAGTCTACCAGTTTTCTTTTCCCAAATAAACCATTTTCCATCATCACTTCCACTAGCAACGTATTCACCTGCAATAAGTAAACAAGAATACATGTCAACCTGATAGCTTTCAAAGGAGAGAGAGAAACAAACCAATTACCAAACAAACGTACGTACTCTTATTACTGCATTGCATAACTTACTCTCATTACAAAACTAATCAAGTGATTATATAGGCTAGGCCTACAAACCCCAGCAAAACCCTAAAAACATAGTAAAAGGACAAAATTACCCCAAACATAAAAGATAAATAACAAATTAACTAAGGCCCTAACAAACGGAAACCCTAAATTATAATTCCTAAAATTAATAGGAGTACTTCTTTCCTAAATTATACTTTCCAAGGAGGTATCTAAGAAACTACTGCAAATCCACTGCAATGCCGAACCATTGCTAATACCGATGCCGATGCCAATGCCACTTCCAATAAATTACTGCAAATCATATTACGAATCAACTGATGCGAATCCTACTACTGCGAAGATGCTGAACAATGCAAAGCGGAGGAAGAACCAATGCCGAACAACTACCAATCAGATGCCAAATTGCCGATGCAAACAATACCAGAAGAAAGAAGAGATGCTAACGAATTGAAACGAAAAGATGACATAGACGTGGTAGAAGAGATCACCAACTACGGTAGGCCCCAATCTACTTCTTGAGCATCCAATCCTGTGGGAGAATAACCATGCAAATCTAACTGGGTAGTGGTCAGAGCAGATGCTTGTGAATGATTCGGTTGGGTAGCCACAGATGCCTGATACTGCTGATACTGGTCAAATGAGGGAGAAGGAGGGACCCCTTTGGAGACCGAGTAGCTTGCCACAGGGGTAGCAAATGCTGTTGAAGGACGAGGAACTTGTTGATACTGCTGACGAGACTGCGAAGGAAATTGCTGAGACTGTGGAGAAAACTGCGGAGACAACTGAGATTGAGGAGGATACTGCGGAGAGAACTGTTGTGGGGGTCGAGGAAACTGTTGAAACTACTGAGAATTGTTGACCGTCATCTGTAATAATTTGGGGCACGCATTCTTCCAGTGTCCCTTCTAACAATAAAAACTACACTCATCCAAATCAACCTGAGGCCTAGGTTTGCTATAACCTGAACCAAGTGAGAAGCTGCTGGTGCAGACAAGGAAGGTGCCATATATGGGGAAGGTAGAGCCGAAGGAGCAACAAAGACGGATTGCGAAGGAAATGCCACAGAGGCCATCTTGAACCTAGTTTCCTCGGCAATAAGTTCATGAACTGCATCATCAACTGTAGGTCGGGGAGAACGATGAAGCATAGCCCCACAGAGAGTCTCAAATTGGTCACGAAGAGGCATAAGAAATTGCACAAGATGACGTCTCTCACGGTACTCTATATAGAAACCAAGGGACTGCATGCCTGCGGGTTCCATTAAAGTCAACTGATCCCAATACTGTGTCATCTCATTGTAAAACTCCTGAATTGACTTATCTTGCTGCTTAGCATCCCGAATAGAGCGCTCAAGTTCATACTCTTTTGCAAAATTGGACTGAAGATACATACCCCTCAAATAATCCCAAACTTCCTTGGACGTATCATACTTTGAAAAATTCATACCGATGCTAGGTTCAACAGAATTATGAAACCACGTAAGAACTCGTGCATTTTCCAATTCCCACTTCTCAAATGCGGTGACATATGCTGCATGTTTGCCGGCATACTCAGGATCCTCTGTTTTCCCATCAGACCAACCTGATATCACAGGAGGGGTAGGTTTGACAATAGACCCTGTGACATGACCCCACATGCCTCTACCAACAACAAAATTCTTCATAACACTTGCCCAATACGAATAATTACCACCAGTCAAACGAACGCTAATTACTTTATCTTCCGACATCATCATAGTTAGAACACAGTATATGAACAATAATAGCGTTCAAATCACACCAATACCAATTGAGAACTTGTGAAATCAAACGTAGAGCAAAAACCAATGCTGGAAAACCCTCGAACGGTGCTAGAAAGTGCAAAAACCTTTGAACAGTGCTGAAAAAACTACAGATCAGATCTAAAATACCTCGTAAGTGCAGAGTCAGCGGATTTTGAGTGCAATCGGAGAGAATCAAGTGCAAACAGAGAAGATCCAGTAGGTTACGAGTCCAAGTTGAAGCAGCACAGTCAGTTTCGGACTCAAACAGCAAGTACCCAGTAAGTTTCGGATGCAACCTGAGGTTTCCGGTGGCCGGAAGTTGTTCGCCGGTGATCGACGAGGGTCAGGGTAGACCAGCGAGAGTCATAGCTTGGTCGTTGGTCATCTGCGTTGCTGTAAGAGGTTCACGAGGGTTGTACCACGAGGTAACAAAGATGTGTGAGAACTAGAGTATTCGAAGGGTACAGAGAAAAGACGATATAGTGGAGATGGTGCAAAGGAGATGCTAAGGAGATTACAGATTTCTGTTTGCAGAGATCGATTGTGAGAGAGACAGAGGTTCGACTGCTATAGGAGGCTCTGATACAATGATAGCTTTCAAAGGAGAGAGAGAAACAAACCAATTACCAAACAAACGTACGTACCCTTATTACTGCATTGCATAACTTATTCTCATTACAAAGCTAATCAAGGGATTATATAGGCTAAGCCTACAAACCTTAGCAAAACTCTAAAAACATAGTAAAGGGACAAAATTACCCCAAACATAAAAGATAAATAACAAATTAACTAAGGCCCTAACAAACGGAAACCCTAAATTATAATTCCTAAAATTAATACTTCTTTCCTAAATTATACTTCACACAACCATGTCATCAAATCTCATCCTGTTCATGTGCCATCTGGAAGACAAGCTGCGATAGATGCCTAAGCAACCTTGGTTCATAGTCTACTTCTGTGCATGTGACATCTGGAAGACTAACAAACTCCCATGACATTAGCATGTCAAATGGAATAATAGGATGAAATTGTTCGAACACAACCAAGCAACAATACTAATCCAAACACCAACTCCCGAAAAAACAACACACACACACAAGAATAATCAAGAACATTAAAGAAGAATGCATGACACAGATTTTCCGTAGTTCCCCAAATGTGTAGTTGAGTACGTTCACGGCTCACACCAGTTTCTACTATGTATTGAATGAGGAGAGTATAAGTTACATTGGCTGCGGCATCTAACGCATTTGGGGAACCATTAGCACCATTAAGCTAGGGTTTACATCACCATTAGCATGATATCCTTGTCTGGGTCGAACTCCGAGTAGTTAGCGAAGCGCGACTTACGGAATCAGGATTCACAAACCCCACACAATTAAGATCATGAAAGTTGTTGTAAGCTGTGCCCTAAACCAAAAACTAGATTCTTTGCAAATGCAGAAATTTCAGATTCCACAAATTTCTGAAAACGCAAGCCCATTTCTCAGCAGTCCAGCAGTCGAAGTAAACTCGTTAAAAAAAAATGTAATGCAGCGTGGCAACCATACAGATCCAATATTCTTCTTACATAATAGCTGCTAACCAAATAGCCTCTAACAAAACCTTAGAAAAATTGGAATACCATACTGCAAGTTGTCGCATGATCCACAAAGGTCGAACTCTTTCCAACTATTTTTTACAACCAAATCAAACCAAATTAAGCCTTGTGTTCAATTGGCGCTATCTTTTTCTCATTCCATTCTGTCAGGGCTACATCTTCTGTTACTTTTCAAAATTCAAGTCATTACCCTACAACATCCCATGTGAATTTAGGTCTTCCCTTCCTGTTATCATTTCTATCAATGTGTTCTACAATTTAAAAAAATATTCACAACTTTCAAGACATTACCTCTTTGGCCAAGAAAACTAGCTTGCTTTATGTCAGTCCCCACGTTACAGTGGCCAACATATCTCTGCTTCATATCTATTGCAGCCTCAGGCTGCATGTATGAACACAAACATAAAGTTAACTGCACAGTCAGATTTTTATCAAAACAAATGAAATATTATGTATTAATAAGAATAGTTCAAATTTGGGCAACCCAAATGACAATAACTTTTTTCATTGACAACATAAACAAGTCATGCATTTACAGTTTTACCGAAATTTGTCTCATAATAAACGTAATAAAGATATCTAGCAATCCATAGCAAACTTCTAGTAGTTTTCTATTTTTCTCACATTGATTGGATTATGATCAAATTTTTCACAACAATTTGTCTAACTTTCACTAAACTTTACTACTGATTCCGAATAAAATGTCAACTAAAAAGAAAACTCTCTACTTTCCCAAATTTATTAGTGTTTTAAGTACCAAGAATCAAATGTCAACTAAAAGCTTGCATAATAAACTAAAACATTTCAAAAAAAAGAAAAGAAAAAAGAAGAGAAACACAAAGAAAAGGAATGTTTTTCCAAGAACCTGAGATTGAATTGAGGTTAATACGCTCATACTGATTCTTTGACAGGGAATAGCATTTCTACAACCAACCCATAATGTTGACAGTACATATGTTTTTAACAATTTGAATCTAAATATAATGGGCTCTAGCAATCATCATGATGGAAAACCTGAATGCCATGTCCAAAATAACAATACCAGATAAGTTGTTTTGTCATTTTGAGATGATGATGTAGGCGATTTACAAGAGCCATTTGCACGACCAGTCTCCGTAGCAGAATCACCTCTTCTGTGAATTCTCAAATTCAAACTTCCATGAAGAACATTGGCTTCAACGTCACGCCCTTCATCACCAGATCCTGATGTTTCAAAATCCAACTCCAGTTCCTCTTCATAATCAGAATCTTCACTTTCAGACCTCGGACCATCTTGTGAAGCATCACTATTAGCCTCTGACCGGTAGAGTATGTCACTCAATGATAACGCTTTTCCAGCTCGAGGTTCAGACTTAGGTGCTACTTCATTTGCTTTAGTATTTTTTTCAGCTTCAGCTGTCAATGAAACCATGCAATGTTGATGATATTGCCAAAATTAGAGAGAAGAGAGAAGAATTTACTAGGATTGCGGTGTCCCTTTATAAGGGATGCAACTTATCATTCCCGCTTCCACGATATGATTTCTGATGAACCAGAAAAAGATTTGAAGAAATTCGAAAAAGGAAAGAACAATTCAAACACCAACACTAGTAAGTTTCCAATATGTGCACAAATAAAAATGAAGCGTATCTACCCATGGCTTATATGCAACAACATTTTGACAAACCTGCAGCGAGGTGCTTTTTTATGTCCTCCAAAGTTTCTGCAACTTCCGAATCTGATGGTGCCATTGAATGAGCAGCCATAGCACATTCTAAAGCTTCCTTATGTTTCCCTACCTGCCAGAAAGCAAGGAACCTATCAACTTCCGAATCTGTTTCCCCTATCACGCTTCCCAATTTAAGTAGCCATAAAAGATATGAGTATGCATGAATGTGATCCGTTGCTGCCAGCTCAAGATGAGTTCCTGGGCCGTGAGTAAATAATTTTGGTAATTGCACCGCGAATCAAGTCTGTTAGTACATTCTCATAGCAAATGTAGTGGGCTGAACAATCGATCAGTCCAGAAGGGTCAACTAAGTGGTCTTAAGGTCAGTCATCACCGAGCGGGGGACCACCGAGCCATTGGGCCGAGGGGAGGTTGTCGGAAGGATCAGTAGACAAAACCTGATTAATATCCAATGGAGGACTGGCCAGTCCATTGGCTCGGTTTGCCGAAGGATCTGGTCGTCATAACCAGAACTCATTACTCCCGTTGACATGGCGATTCGGCCAACGAATTACTCTTCGGCTAAGGCTGTGTAGCTATTCATCTATGTCATCAGAGCCGGCGACAAACGATACCAATCTGTCAAATCGTTGGGTTCAAGTACGGCCGGAATTGGTCTCAGTCGGTATGACACCTCAGATTGATAGAAGGTATCTCAGCACAACCATTCTCGTTCTTATCCGTAACGTTAGGTCTGACATCAGCCGAATGGTGTGAGACACGTGACAAAGGACAACTCGTAGCATGTGCCGGTAACCGCCTCAATTCCTATTGTCACTCGGCAGGTGTGACATCAGCCGAGCGGCTACTGTGCGTCTAGCCACGATGGTACTTGGAAGACGAATCAAGCACTCACTATAAAAAGTAGAAGATACAACCCTAAAGGGTACGCAACTCAACTCTAAAACCCTAAATCTTTGTGTAACGACCCGCCCCCGCCTTGTACAATATTGTCCGCTTTGGCCGCCCTAGCTCCAAGGACTTCCCAGTAGGTCACCCATCCTAGGATTACTCTATGGTGAGCAGCCTTAACTGCGAAGTTCCAATGAGCTTTGATTTAAAAGGCCTTGTGCAAGTTAGGGCATGATCAATTCTCTTATATCATAGACCTCTGTTGCATCTAGGTGGGTCATGAGCTGTCGCATTCTCCCCCACCTTATGAGGCTGTCACATTCTCCCCCAGCTTATGATGCAACGTCCTCGTTGCATAATGGCTCAGCGACATTCCCTCAGGAGGTATAGCACTTAGTTCTGCGTAGCCCTTTGTTGCCACTCTGGGATTCGAGAGGTGGCTCCTACCTCGTAGTCCGAGGTTGTGCTCTGACACCAACTGTAACGACCCGCCCAAGCTCCAAGGACTTCCCAGTAGGTCACCCATCCTAGGATTACTCCAAGGTGAGCACGCTTAACTGCGAAGTTCCAACGAGCTTTGACGCCCGCACGACTTTAAAAGGCCTTGTGCAAGTTGGGGCATGATCAATTCCCTTATATCATAGACCTCCGTTGCATCAACGTGGGTCATGGGCTGTCACACTTTGCTTGTGCTTTCCTTCTTACTAGACTATCAGAGTGCCTTGCCGGACTTCCACGGTCCGGTTTGGCGCTAACGCTGTTGCTTCGTGGGCAGGAGAGAAGGCCGGACGGAGGTATTGGATCAAGCGAAGCTCAAACAGATCGATCGGTTAAGGAAGGTTGAATCAGGAAATCATGCCACCACAGCAAATAATGTTGAACCTACCTGCAATAATGCTTCAGACTGTATGTGAAGTGGCCTAAATGAAGAAGCATTAATCCTCCTAGCTCTGTGGCAATCTCTTATAGCCATGTAAGCGTCATTCTTCCACTTCCGCTGAAAAATAAGACAGATTAAACATATCCAGTAGCAAACACACCACTACAAGCTGAAATTAAAATACTGAAAGCAGAAACAGTTCATAACAAACCTTGAGTAACAAGGCTGCACGGATGCATAGACACTCATGCATTAGCATAGGTCCAATCTCACGAACATTACAATCCAAAACATCATTGCAAGCCTCAATTCCATAATAATAATCTTTATTCTCTAATAATGTTTTTTCCGCAATTTGAATCAATTTTCTGCACTTGTCAAGCTGTAGAAACAACATTAGACTCCAAGTTACATACAAGTAACCTGTAGATAGCATCCAATTTACTTGAAGGACAAACCATAAACCAAGACATACGAAGATTATTAAATGAGGCAAATAATCACCGTGGCAGAGACATTGCTTTTTAAAGGAAAACCATTTCGTAAGACTCCAGTTGTCGATGACTGCAGTTCTAATCCATTTAGTACTGGAGTAAAGGTCATGATTTTTGAAGCATCTGCAGGGGTATATTGCATGGCACTGCCACCAGCTGCAAATAACACAATACAGCAGCTCATACATTGTACGTTTAGGACCTTAAAAGTAAAAGGAAATAAAACTGATCACCAGTATAACAAAGCAAGTTCTATCGCTAACAGTAACTACTTTGCATACTTTTCAAAAGAGAACAAAAAAGTAAGTAGTTTGAATACCTTGCGAAGATAAGAAACAAGAAAATATAAATCCTTTAGTAAATACTAGATAAACGAACGCGGCAGATACAAAGGTCATGGAACCACATAACAGTAGTAATTAAAAGTCAAAAGGAGAGAGGTAGGGTGTCAAAATACATACCTACATCCATTAGATAAACATGTTCTCCACTATAACTAAGGAGAACCTCTTCTCCATTTGGGCTAAAAGTAACATGAGTCAGGTGCAAGCCAGAACGACCCTGGGCACAAGAGAGAGAGAGAGAGAGAGAGAGAGAGAGTCAAAACAGCAACACTAACGGTGCAGATTTAAGTTTCAAGAAGCTCTGGTTTTGTTCTTTTATTTCCAAAGAGATCTAATTTCCTAGATGGCAACAATTTCAGACAACATAAAAGAAACACCTTAAATATTGCTGATGTGACAAATATATGCAACCATTTATAACAACTGAAAGGACCAAAAGCACATTAACTCTTTGTAAACACTCAGTTGCCTTCAAGATTTATTCTCCCATGGGGAAAGCAGTGTTCTAAAAATCGGTCAAGGCGGCTGATTAGTCGGCGCTAGGCGAGAGTTCAACGCCTAGGGTGCTAGGCGGCCGTCTAGGCGGGTGCCTAGGTGCTAGGCAGCCGATTAGTCAGCCCCTAGGAGCTAGGCGCCCCTCTCCCGCCTGACTAGCGCCTAGTGATTTTTAGAACATTGGAGGAAAGTCAAGCCATGTATGTCCATATATATGACTTGTTTTCATCCTAACGATAAGGTTAAAATGGCACAAATAAAGGGTACTCCATGGATGTCAAATAGGATTCCCGGGCCAGCTTGCGCGCACCTCGACTAATTCCGGGGCCCTGGAAGTAACCATTGGGCATAACCCCCAGTGGCCCCAAGAGTTTGCTGGCAAGGGGAATCGAACCTGAGACCTTAGGTGAGAGCAAACCACTAAGTCCCAAGGCAAGACCACTTTGCCAACAATGGGGTTTCACTTTTTAGGAATAGGAATTGGTGGTGCTCTAAGTCAAGAAGGGCATCCTATTGCTTTCATTAGTAAAAAAGCTAAACATACTTCACTCATGAAACGGAGATCTATACCATAGCGCAGTCCATCAAACAATGGAGCTATTACTTATCCTACGGAGATATTATACTGACCTTCAAGTTTCAAGTATCTTAATTGCCAACAACATTTATACAAAATGCATGGCTTATTTGCATCAAGTATATTTCCTTTGACAGACAAGTTGGGATTCCTTGCACATTAGCCGATAGGTTGAGTATGGGCCAACCTCTTGATGGAAATTAAGACTCAAATAGTTGGATTTGACGAGTTAGACAGTTCATCCCTATTTAGCCATATATTCCAAGCTCTATAGATTTGTGCTCATTAGTGAGATGCTCTGGACCATGAATGAAGGAAGCACATTAATGAGCACAAAAATTGATTTGGGTCTCTAGGCTTGCCCTCCCTGATGCCTTTCGACTTTGATTTGGGGGCATGGTTTTGCAGCGAAACGTTCCTATAGCTCCTCGATTCTTGGAGGTTTAGGGGGCCACTATTTAAGTGGTATTCTGAGAGCAGTCACTTTTTGCATATTGCCAAAGATTAGGTCTGTCTCCAATCATCCCCCGCCCATACCCCCAATGATTGGGGACTAGATGGGTTCTATTGTTATTGTTGTTGTTGTCGTATTCTGAGCTCTATAGAGGGGACATGGGGCTGCCTATCTTAGTTATGTGTTGAAGGATGGTTTTCTCTTCAGGAGGCTAAAACAGTGAGTTCCCCGCTGCTCTTTAAAGGAGTAACTGCTAGCTAAATTTCACAAATTAGGACATTTCAGCCAGGATAGAACACTTGAGTTGCTCCAAAGTGATATTACTGGCCCGGGACGACCAAAGATGTGGGAAAAAAATGAGAAACGTGTCAAATTTGTTAAAGAAAAGGACAAAAGCAGGGTAAACGTGGTTCTTTCCGTGCCGAATGGTGACTAGGTGTTGGAGAAACAGTTTGGATTTATCCCTGGAGATCAACTATGAAGCAATCTATCTATTAAGAAGATTGGTAGAAAAGTATAGGGAAAAGAAGAAGGATCTCCATATAGTTTTCATAGACTTAGAAAAAGCTTATGATAGGGTGCCTGATGTTATATCGTGGGTTTTGGAGAGAAAGGGATAGACAAAAGGATATATCGAGGTGATTAGAGACATGTATGAAGGTGACGTCACCACCATTAAATCACAGGAAACGAGTGAATTCCCAATCGCAGTAGGTTTGCACCAAGGGTCAGCCTTGAGTTTGTACCTCTTTGCCTTAGTTATGGATGAACTAACCAGACATATTCCGGAGGATATCCCATGGTGTAAGTTGTTTGCAGATGATATTGCCCTAGTAGATGAGACTGCTAAAGCTGTTAATACTAAATTAGATATTTGGAGAGAAGCATTAGAGTTGAAAGGCTTTAGCATAAGTAAGAGTAAAAGTTGGTACATGGAGTGCAAGTTTAGTGGTAACAAAAGTGCTCATGTAAGAGTGAGGATTCAAGTTCATGAGATGCCAAAAAGTGACCACTTTAGGTATTTCGGTTCAATTATTAGCAAAGATGGAGAGATTACAGATGATGCGACTCATAGGTTCCAAGTTGGGTGGCTCAAGTGGATTAGCGCTAATGGTGTTCTATGTGACAAGAAGATACCCACAAAACTGAAAGGAAAATTTCATAGAACTGTCACAAGACCAGCGATGCTTTACGGGATAGAAAATTGGCCTATGAAGAAACTACAAGTGAGCAAGATGAGTGTAGCTTAAATGAGAATGGTGAGATGGATGTGTGGTAAGACTAGAAGAGAAAGGAGTAAAAATGAAACTTTTCGTGAGAGGGTAGGTAGTGTACCTCTAAAGGAGAAATTGAGAAAAAATAGACTAATGTGGTTTGGACATATCTACTGTAGACCTATAAATGGGAGGGGAAGACCTAAATTGATGTAGACCTGTAAATGGGAGGGGAAGACCTAAATTGATATTGAATGTTGTAGTGCGCAAAGATATGAGTCTACTGAGCCCAAGTGAACAAGTAGACCTTGACAAAGCTCAATGGAAAAAAAGGATTCATGTACCCAACCCCAATTGATCGGGATATAAGGCTCGGTTTAGTTTGGTTTTATTGCGGCATCTACACAAAGGGAGAATGACTCAATCATGGTTGTAGTGGATCATTTCTCAAAGATGGCACATTCTATACCTTTCCGGAAGATCGTGAATGCTACCGATACTGCAAATCTCTTTTTCAAAAAGTCTACAAGCTTCATGGAGATTATCTGTAGTGTCAGATAGAGAATTTGAAAGTTCTAGGTCATATTTCAAGAACTTTCTGGAAAGCACATTGGGACAGATTTGCAATTTAGTACTACTTCTCATCCATAACCAAATGGTTGAACAGAGGAACTAAAGCCTTGAAATTTCTTGAGATGATTAGTTGGTAATCTCCCAAATATTCAAGATGAAATTTTTCCTAGCCTAGATCCTCTTATTATTCTTCCCCCAATAGGACCATTAATAGTTCGTCTATTGAGGTAGCTATGGTACCCGGCCTTCTAGCATGGTGGCTTCTGATCTTTTACCAATTTCCAACAAGGGGCACTCCAACACTGAAGGAACTTCAAGGAAGACATGACTAACTTTTTAAATAGTGACCTGGAGCAAGTAGTAGTGACTTCTTATTTCCTACAATTCTTGATCAAAGACATCAGTTAGAGGTGCCAACATGGAACACCTTTGGTCTTGCACGCTTGGCTCGGGTAGCCACTAGCCAGTTCCAGCGTAAGCAGCTCAGTCTTACATGACTAATATCAGTTAGAAGAATGTTGATTACTTCTCGCTTGTCCAAAGAAGAAAATGGGTTGAGAGCCCATTCGGTTGAAGCAACAATGCTGGTGGAAATCTTCATGCTGAAGTGAGGGCACAAATTGGGAAGTCTAATGTCAAATAAAAGACTGCAGAAAGATAACCCCATTGTCCCTACATGAAGTTCAATGCCAGAAAAGTGGGTCATTGTGAACTTTCGTGCAAGATTAATGACAGCCTACATGGTCTAGTTGCTGTGAAGTATAATTGAGGAAAGTATTAATTTTAGGAATTATAATTTAGGGTTTCCAATTGTTAGGTTTAGGGTCATAATTTAGGAAAGTATTAAGAATTATAATTTAGGGTTTTCAATTGTTAGGTTTCAATTAATTTGTTATTTATCTTTTATGTTAGGGGTAACTTAGTCCTTTTATGTTATTGGGGTTTTGCTAGGGTTTTTAGGCTTAGCCTATATAACCCCTTGATTAGTCTTGTAATCTCTAAGCTTTTGCAATGTAATAAGAAAGTACGTTTGTTTGGTGTGGTAGTACTACGTTTGTTTTCTTCCCTTTAGTACTACGTTTGTTTTCTTCTCTTTCATTAGAAAGTTCACAGTTGCCTCCCTATATGAGCATCTCTAACTTCTTCAATTTGCAGAAGCTTATGCCCTATGTTGCGGTTGATTCTTGTGGTTTACCTGCTGCCCAAACATAAGGGCAAGTTCCTTTAAGAGGGGGAGCCCTAATCTAGTTGTTTTACATTCTCAAACTGTCACCTAGTACTAGTATCTGCAATAAGCCAATAAATAATAAGTATATGTTTAGACCTCAACTATGAGGGATTTTGTCAATTTACAATTGTAGTTTTGAAAGTTTTACTAATCGAGTCTGTATAATTGGGAATCTCTCTAAGACATTGAATTCCAGATTTGACTGCATGTGAGTGAACCATTTTCAAACAACAAAGCTCATAAATCAAGCACAGAACAAGAAAGAAATTATCTGCGCCATTAAACTGTACAGGAATTGCAGACTAACACGATCAGAAAGATGGATCGGGCAGAAATAGTTAACGCAAGAAGGTGGTGATAAGTTCTTCCGACAAGATGAGAGTGGTGGCAGCATCCGTCTATCATATAAACGAGCAAAAGCATCGCTGCAAGCATTCACAATGGGTGATCAGAATAAACAGACAAGAAGAAGTGAGCATGCAACAAATCCACCAGGAAAAAAGAGTCTGAATCCTCCTTCGAAATAACCTCCTTGAACTCAATTGTGGGTCCACTTACATTCTTTATTCAAGACCTGAACCATTCATTTTGTAGTGTCCCCTTCACATGTTTAAAGAAATAGCCATAGGATCGGGATGCATTTATCTTTTAGTTCATTTTATGAATCATAATAGCCATCCATTTCTTTGAAACAATGGCAATAGAATGTCGTTGCTGCCAAAATTTAAAACTTTGTTTTCCACTTGGACGATCGACTAAATTATCCAACAAAATGAATGGTTTAGATCGTGAATACAGAATGTAGCGAACCAATAATTTGGTCCAAGGAGGGTTTTTCTTAGGAGAGGATCCGGAAACATGAAAAAGATACCTCCCACCAACAAGAAGCAAATGAGGCCTAACTGAACTTATATCACAAGATTTCAGAGCCAGCAGCTGCTTAGGAGGATCAGCTAATGACCTCTTTGCCCCGCATCGCAAATCAAGCTGCAATCAACAACTAAACCTTCAAGACCAACTATTGTTTGAATAACCGTATTAAATGTCTTACAAGCATGATGAAGAAAGAAAAAGGGGATCCAAGGTGTAATTCTTTGGAAAAAAACATTAGCCTAGGCAAGCAAGAAAGATCTTCATTTCCAGTTGAATACGCAGCAACAAAGATTTTACTGCAGCAGGGGAATATATTACCACTGAATGAATAAATTTATTCAAGATCACATATAACAGACACAGTAATTTATACCCTCCAGTTGCATAAAATTAAGAGTTAAGAAGGGAGGGACAAACAAAGAGGGAGAATTTGCAGAGCAAACAAAATCCAGCACTCAACTAAAACATTGCGACATTCTTGATGAGAGGATCCAGTCGGAGGACAAGATGAAGCCTCCCGAAAATCATGCTGCCTCAAAGTCCCATCTTCACTTGCACTCCATACAACATTAGGATTTCCTACTTCCACCTGCAACAGTTGTAGAAGTCACCAAAAACAGTGAGCCAGATGCAAGAATAGGACTGTAATGTCAACACCGAAGCTTTGTTACAGCACTTGGACAAATCTCCGCAAGAATACCCCACAATGAGAGTTGATGAGCTCTTACGGCTAATTTTTTCACTCTTCTACTGTGGCACTGAAACACTGCTGACGGGCTAATATCAGATTCATCAGATCCTCCACCCTTTAAACGAGATAGATTGAAAAGCCGAACCTGGAAAGAATAAAAGAGGATTAAGTTGGAGAATACAAAAAAAGAGTGTGCGTCATGACTATAAAAATGTTCACCCCATCACAACATTACTTCAGCATCACCAGCACCAGAGACCACTAATTCATCAGAAGTTTCGGGAACAAATTTTGTACAGAATATGTTGGCCGTATGTCCAGTCTCAATAGAGTGCAAAAGCTTTCGGCTTGAATAGCTATAAATATTGACCTGTAGCAGACAAAAACGTTCATAAGTAGCAGACTAAAACGTTCATAAGTTGCAAGAAGAGTAGAAGACACAAATCGCTAGACTTTGATGCCATGACAAAAAGTGATGATACATTAGTATTTTCTTTCAACTAAAAACACCGTGTGTATGGTAGTATTGACAATCAATTAATATTTTTGCAGAAATTACAGCGTCTCCTTTGAGGTCTCTAACACTATAAGAACCATATATGGTTTTTCAAATGACACTAACTCCTCTCCGTCCCATCAGTTGGATGCATTTAACGGGGAAGGATTTTACATTTTACGTCTTGCCATAGTTGACACGTCATTTAAGTTTTCAAATAGTGTAAGGCTTAACACTGAAGTTATCCCAAAAATTATCGCCATCATTGTCTCTCCCTAATCCCTATGCATCCCACCACACTGGAACACTCCAACATCCTATTGCAGCGCAGAAACCACTTACCACCATGACTCACCCACCACCTCAACGAACATCTTCATATACTCTCTTGACTCTTCTCACAGAGCACCATCACAATGGAGAAGGATTTTTACATTTTTTTCATATGGCCAATTGACTAACTCACACATCATTTATCTTTCAAAACACTGACCACCAAGGCACACCCACCTCAAAGTACATCTTCATATGCTCTCTTCCCACTAAGCACCATTTTGGCATTTTCATCTCTCCTTCCTCCCCAACATCACTGCTCCCCACTGCCTCTAGGAACCCACAGCACCTGTATAGTTGTTAAAGGCGTGCCTAGGTATGCACCTAGATCTGAGGCTCAGGTTGCGCCTGTATAGTTGTTATACGTGGCGCTTTAGGCACGCACCTCTTTCAAGTTGCCTTGCAATTCGAAAGAAAGAGTTACAACACTAACCCTAAAAGCTAAAAAAGCGTATAACCTTTTGGTGCGATCCACAGATTCCATACCAAGTGTTTACATAATACGAATCTTTTGAACCTCATATGATAGATTTGGGTACTTGAATCCCTTAGAGCATCTCCACTCTTACCCTTTTTTTAACTCAAAACTCAAAATTGAGTAAAACCCCTCAAAAATCCACTCCACTCATTTACCCAAACCTATATCAAATTGACTTTTACTCAAATCAAGGGAGACTAAAATTTTTACTCAAATTTTGCAAAGCTATTTCTTCCCTTCAAATTTACAATCATGGCATAAATGAGGCTTTTACTCAACTTTATGATTGGATTTGGGTTTGCCCAATGGACTGCTTCATACCAAATGAAGCTTTTACTCAAATACTCGAATTCGAGTAAAAGTATGAGTAAGGATTGGAGATGCTCTTAGACATGACTTTTCTATTACTTTAATCGTAAAGACTTTGTGTTATTCTTCCTTGGGAATCGAGAGTTTGGCTTTGTTTACGGTCTTTATAAAGAATGGTTGATAAAAACAAACGAAAACCATAAAAAGGTACGGTGGTAATCTTACATAGGAACCCAGGTTAACTTCTTTCCTGTACATGTATGATATGAAGTGTCGGAATTGTAGCTAATATACAATAGGATAAAACATACAGATGAGGCTTGCACCCAATATCTTGGCCAAGAAGCAAGTATTTTACTATGGGACCACATGACTGTTCATCCAAAACAATATTTCCATTGATTTAGATCTTACCTTTTTTAATGTACAAAATATCTTCAGTATCGAAACCCACATAGTATACTTTTTCTTCTAAATTAAAACTCATGATGTGAACTTACAATTCAATATTTGGCAGGCAACTTCAGTTCATGATATATGTGCTTTGTACTGATATTTATACACAGATTGCACAACGCTACAAGCACTGAACTTGCACCCAAGAAAAAGAACAAGTTGAAATAAGATCACTAAACCAATAGTAAGAATAAGGAAGAACAATACCCTTGTATCATCAGATCCAGACATCAGGAGTGAGCCTTTTGAGTTCCAAGCCACAGCATTTACACAACCCACATGCCCCTGTAAACCATAAGTCATAGCTATTTGATTGTGTTCAGATATGAGCACCTAAATATGAACAGAGACCTAAAAGGAGGACATGAAGTGAACGCGAGGAGATCGGTGTGATGTTGCTAATTACAGTAGTAATTTCTTGTTTAGTTGAGCAAAATCAGTATCTAAGACGAAAAATATGTCAATTCTATAGAATGAATGCACCAAGATAACTCATGCAAAAAGGTTTCAATAAGCAACCAGGTTGCATTATGAATTTTGCTAGATGCAAGCAGAACAAACCAAGGTGATGCATTCTACAAAGGCCTCACAAAGAGTGGCTTCAAATTAAAACCATGTCAATTTGTCTAACAAGGGAGTAAAAATCCAGAAAGAATCAAAGATGACAGGGACTCAAGAATATATCAACATTGTTAGATAACACCTTTACATAGTAGGATGGGAGTTCCCTTGACAAATATATGGGTTCACAAAAGTTTGAACCACATGCGTAACTGCGATGAGTCGACTGTCCTTTCCAAAAAATTGGTTTTGCATCTTCCCTAGTTGTCTAAAAGGTCGACATATACGCAGAGTTACATACAAACGCAATGAAGGGAATAAGTCGCACCTAGAAGTCAAGTAAATAACCTAATTAAAGCTGCATACCAACATGATCGAAATACTTGGTTAACAAAATAAACTGAGACTCTAGAGAAATAAGGAAACAAAAACCCATTATGAGAAGGAAAAGAAAATAAGATAACAGATTACAAAATTATAATAGCGGCATTCAAACAGCTCCAGTGTTCATAAGAACAGGTACCCTCAGTGGGTGTAGTTCCTTTTATCAAAATCCTACCCGGGAGAAAGTCATATGATTCATATCCTTACTAAAGGCCTCGGGTGTGTATAAAAGTTGCACATTGAGAGAACATATTTCGCATATATTCTCAGAATGGGCTTGAAGAAAATGGCGCTGCTATGATTCAAATGCTGCTCTTTAACTAAATTTTGGATGGGGAAATGACTGTTCAGTGGTGGCAGAGGGGAATAATTCCCCCTTCATGACACTTTTTGGAAATTCCTTCACATATGAAACGGAAAATAATAATTCCACATAAGTGGCACAAGGAGATTGATTTACGAAATTACCCCTCAGGGTGAAAACTGTATAATATAAGTGTAATGATTTGGTTTGAAGTGCAACACAATTGCATTCAAGGTGCAATGGAAATGGACTCGGGGTGCAATGCTGTGAATCTATTTCCAGAAAGTTTTGTTTTACTACACAATGGCAACCCATCTGGATCAACAAGAGTGCAATGATTTTGTTGAAATGTGCAACACACTTTCATGCAAGGTGCAATGATAATGAACATAGGGTGCAATGTGGAGAATATATTTCCATAAAGTTTGATTTGATCTCACACTGACAACCCCAAATGGACCAACATGAGTGCAATGCTTTTGTTTGAGAGAGCAACACACGTGTATGCAAGGTGCAATGACAATGAACATAGAGTGCAATGCAGACAATTGCACGGTCAATGTATTTATTTATTGGTGCTAGTTTGGAAAAACAGAGAGCAACTCATGTTATTTCAAGGTGCAACAACTTTTCATACAAGGAGCAAGCGTTTTCAAACCAAATCGTTAAATTATACCATTTTGGGGTGGTTAAATTGAAAAGAGTTTTGAAGTCGAGGGTACTTTCGTCAAGTTACATTTGCCATACCATGAAAGGGAAATTATTATTCCTCTTCCCATCAGGTGAGGATTTCCAAAAAGTGTGTCATGAAGGAGAAATTATTCCCCTCTGCCACCACTGAACAATCATTTCCCCATTTTGGATCTCCATTGTTCGGTTCCCTGTTTTAGTAAATGGATATCTAGCATTTCTTCTAAAGTTCCGGGAGTCTACATCAAGACCACCCTTTGATTGCCCTGCTTTATACAATTACATTGGAGACATTGAGTGAAATGATTAATAATGCAGTTTATGGTGGTATAACACTATAACTAGATCCAGAGGCCTGTGGTGTTGAGTCCATTTCGGTTGACTATTTGCCACCCTTCGAAGAAACAATCAGTTGCCAAAAGCCAGTCAAGGTATCGCCGGGGTGTGGGTGTTCAGACCTAGCTGCCAAATAGATGTTTAGGGTGCACTCCCTTCTTAGGGGTTGCATTGACTATCCTTCAATGGATAGTCAATGCAATGGCTAGGTAGCATAGCGTTGTATAACATTCGGGAAGAAGATTGACTAGGTGAAAAAAGCAGTAGGTTACAAAGAGAGGAAAATGCATCCCTACTAAAAGATACATGGTCCAGACTTCCTATTATATTAAATGAAATATACTATTCCTCTTTAATGACTAAAGGCCAGATAAACTCAAACCAAGATTTTATGGAAGAGCTGCCATAAGGAAATTAAATAACATCAAGATCATTGGAAGATGGTTTGTCATCTGATGGGAAAAAGTTGGTTTGGGTATTAAGGAGTGGGAAATGTGTAATGGATTCATGAAAGGCGGTTGATTATGGGTTGGGTTTTTCCCCCGCTTCTTGCTTGTTTAAACTTGTGTGAGGATAGGTTTACTTTGCTTTTTTATGGAGTTGATGGCCCGGTGTCGAACAATATTAGGATCGAGTTGTAGATAAGAGTTGATTGTTGCTGCTACAGATGGAGCCTTGGCGTTCGGGAGGAGACAGCAAGGTGGTGATATTCCTTGACGGAAGGTTGATATACACTTTATGGAGAAAACCTATGCGAGAGTTCTCGCTCATCAAATGTGGTGGATATACAACTTTTGGGGGGCCGCTCCACTTAGTGTAGCTCGCTTTTGGGATAGTCCATGCACTATGAATTGGTAGATTCATTTTTTGCAGACCAGGTGGAACATTGACTTGATGTTGCGCAACTTCTCCTTCCTAGACTTGTGTCTGAATACACGCCAGTTTTGATTGCCAGTAGACAGTGGCGACTCCAGAAATTATGGCCAGTGGTGTCATGCAATAAGTTTGTAGCGTCACTCATCACTTGTCTTAACTTTACAATTCTAGGATCATAAAGAAGGGATAATAGGTTAACAAAAGCATTGATTAAATGGAAATTCCGAGGCTTCAGTCGTTGATTATATAGATTATTGTACTAGTAATAGTAAATCATTGGATAAATTTGATGAGTTTGATCTACACTTGCATTTAAATTTAATTCTGCAGCAAAGTACTACTAGTGTTGTTTAGGTCTACCGTATACAAATGGAGAAAGTACAAAAGGGAAACAAAAAAGTGCAGGTGGATTTCAAGAATCAGATTATTATGCAGAGAGAGAGAGAGACTGTACTCTGGCGGGGTTTTTGTTCTCGTGTTAAGGTGGACAAATGACAGCCTTTGGATCTCTTTTGCAAATCTATGGGTTCAAAGGTCTTTGTCAGTGGTGACATATCACTGGAGGTTTCTTAAAAGCAAAAAAAATTATACCAAGGAAAATGTAAGATTTTGAAGCCTAGCGGGTTCATCTGACACCATGCCCAAAGAGCTGGCGTCGCCCCTGCCAGTAGAGGTTTGCGTCAAGGTCACCAGTCGGCGACTACTTAGGTTTGAAAGTGCGAAGCAGTTGTGACTCTGTTAGGATATCTCATATGTGTTCTGATGTGCTTTAAGGTGATGTTTGGCCTCAAAGTGAACAATCGGAAATCCAAGATTGTGCCTGTGGGCGAAGCACACTATATTTCTACTCTAGTTACAAAATGGGGACCTTCCCTTGTATTTATCTAACGTTTACTATTCAGCAAACCATCAAGGCCAACCACGGAGTTCAATAAAGAGACATTCCAAAAGTTGTCATGTTGGAACAGGCACTAGTTTTATAAAAAAAAAGAGAAGACTTAGTTTGATCAAAAATACTCTATCACGTCTAGCAACTTATTTTCAGTCCCACTTTTTCATTCCTACATTAGTGGCATGGGGATGGGCGGGGGAGGAGTTCAAGTATCACTTAGGGGATTAGAAGATGGTGTGCCATCATTAGAGAAAGAAGGTTGGGGATTAAAGAAAGAAGTCGTTCAACACGAATCCATATGGCAAGTATTATGCAGATTCACTTGAGAGGGAAAGATGGTGACAAAAGGGTGACAAGCGTACTAGACACAGAGGTAAACTCTGATTAGTGCGTTGTGATTGTTTAGAGGAATTAAGAAGGATCAGGAGAATGTGTCATTTTCTAAAATTGTGGAGGGGATGACCAAAGGGTAAGGTCTCTGGTTGCAAGTTTGGTGTGAATGAGAAAAGTGCAAAGAACTACTCCCTCTGTCCCTTTTTAATGTCCACTATAGGAATACGTTTAATTTCAAACCTCTAAAAAATATATTTCTCTATATAATTTTTTAATTTGTTTTATACGAAATTAAAGTGCTCATTGAGTACTTTAAGTTGGCGCAAAAAAATTTAAAAATATTCTACGGAAGCACATTTTTTAACACCACAAAAAATACAGGTTTCCCAAAGGGGACATTTAAAAAGTGACGAAGGGAGTATTTACAGTTGCTAATAAATGGAGAAACTACAGCGAAAACAGCCCAGCTAGCAGGGGTAAGGCTCTCTTCCCCTATCCTACAGTAGTGGGAGTCTCGTGCACTGGATAGCCCTTTCTAAATATATAGAGGCACCACATGTGGCAATAGATAGGGGCGCTATAGCAAGTGACTGACTAACTATGCAAATAGACATGGAAAGGAGTGGTGTGAATCATTCGACTCCAAAGGGAGAGTCAGGGTTGGGAAGGTTGATGAGTGATGACATTTGCAAAGAAACTAAACCCTTCACTCCTTCAGAGAACTGTATCAGAGGACAATGCGCTTTTTCGGAGGTTGGATGCTTCGAGGCTTTAAACATTCACTTGGAGTTTCATGTGCGAAAAAAAAAAAGAAGATGAAGTGCCACACCTTGTTTTGCATTGCTTGGCAACTTGGAGCTTTAGACTCCGGTTTTGTCTTGGGTCTGTATGCAGAGGGAGGTTCCAGAAAATGTGATGGATTTGCTACTCATTTTGCACTTTATTTGGCTCATTTGACGTGAGTCCTCTATAAATAATTTAGAGTAATTCTTTTGGTATGCTGCTTAGACAGGAGTCAAGACTCTCTCTTGACCAATTTTGACGTCATAAAACTTTTTGATGTATATGGATGATGTACAAGGTCTTTTGATTTCGAGCGACATTTATGTACAACGGGAATTCCTTTAATGCCCGTTTATTTATATAGCATGTTCTACTACTTATTAAGAAAAAAAATAGTAGAAAAGAACCAACAGAAGTGGTTGTTTTAAACTTATACAAAACATGATAGGCCCAGTGAACTTTTTTCCTCTCCAATTCTACGCAATAGTTTTCTTGTAATTCTTCATGTAGCTCAGATCCCCACCGCACTGTAGGATAAGCTATGAGCTAAACGTTAGTCATTCCCAAGTAGACTTCAAACGGGACTTTTCCAAAGCCAAATTTGACATAATCATAACATGATGTCCATAAACAAGACCACAAATGCAGCTAATGCAAATGAAGCACAAATTAAACTGCATTGTCACAAACCTCCAATTCTGTTTCCAGGGAAAGCCTTCGTATAAAGGAAGAATGCATTTGTGATCTGGGCCTAATGTCCTACACAATGACCAGACATTGTATACAGTAAGAACTCAACTAACATAATTGAAGCGTAACCAAAAAATAACGTTTTAACCTCACAAAAATAGAAAGAAAAAAAAAGGTGCTATAAACATTTTAGAAGTAGGCAGCTTATCTGATGGATGCCAAATATTTATGCATCAATAAAGAAACCAACATAACAACAACATTGTACACACTGAAAGGATGGAGTGAGGGGAGCTAGTAGGGCTGTCTACAATTTGAAAAAACCCTACTATTGTAGCGAATATATATATGAATATATATATATAATTTGATTGAACGAAAAGCGGACCGGGCTATATCTTTGGAGCAGGGATGGAGCCCGGTCCGCTTTTCGTTCAATCAAATTATATAGCTCCATCCCCTACCCGAAATATATAGCCCGTCCCACTCGTAAAAATCATGGCTCCATCCCTAAGTGAAAGTGAGAAACAACAACTATTGTCTCGTATTCATCTTGTGCAAAATTCTAGTTTAAAACTGCTTCTTTAGATGAACTTGATCAACTATCAATGGTGAAATTTCTCAACCAACTTCTATTCCCCATTCATTTCAATCCCAAAAAAAAAACTCCAGAAAATTGCCAGATAGAAAATCAAAATCAAAATCCAGTAGGCGATGAATTGAAATTGTATTCGAGGGTGGATTACGTACGTGGCGGACATCGAGAGTTCGCTTTTCGATCAAGTCGGTGATGTTGCCGTCGTGGAAGCAGAGTGACTCCATTGCTCGATCAGTCGATCGGTTTCGCTACTGTTTATCTGATCTCTGGGTTTCGGTCTTTTTTTTTTTTGTACAGAGGAGCAGAAGAGACGAGAAAGTCGGTTTTGCTCAAATCCGTAAACGTCGTTGCTTTGTGTTTAAGCTCTCTGTTCTTGTAGTAGTCACTGTATTGTATTTGATCCCTTAAACTTTATCAAGGGCTCGGACTAGCTTATTCACCACGTCGTCCCTATCCTACACGCACCCAAATTTTTCTCCATAAACCGAGTCCGTGTTGCGGCTCATTCGCGCTGCACCTGTAGCACTCTTGTTCAGTTGTCTCGACAATCAATAGTTTGGATATTTATTAACTCTTACCATTAAAAGTGTTTTTGCAAATCTGAATTATCGATTGCGGAAAGACCCGGCCCTGAGAATACATTAAAAAAGAATACTTTATGTAACACGTGTTTTTCTTTATTTACATTTTACTAATTTAGCTCAAAATTTTGTATCAATGACTTGGCTTTCTAAAAATTTAGCAATATTAATAAAGTAATTGAAATACTCCTATATGATAAAAATTTAAACTTAGTTCAAAGTTTGTATCTTTAATCACCCAATAATAAATATAATTACAATGGTGATTCAAATTTCAAACTTAGACAAGTACCTAAAAAAACATCATGTTAAGTTTCTACTATTAGAGATTGTATAATCAACCAAATTTATTTAGCTACATATTAATTGGGGGAATTAAGGTGACAATATATAATTGTATAGCGTTTACCTTGAAAAACATATGCGAAATTGTGTGAAATAGAGTAACCAGGAAGGAACTCATTCTTTCCAAATGTATGATTGACTTATTTTGCTATATTTTTTTTGTTCGTCTTAGATAGACTAAAAAAATAAAAATAAAAATAGGAATCAGCATTAGCCAAAAAAAAAACCCCCACTTAAGTCAAGATTAAGTAAATATTGTTTTCTCAAATATGATCTAGGGGAGTGATTTCCACCCTCCCGAATAATTTCACTAGAAAACAAAAAGGGGTGTGAATAACAATTATCATGATCTATTGAAATTATTTTAATCCAGAGTAGTACCAAAATCGAACATATTTGAACGAAGGATAATAAAAAAAAATTATTGCAACAAAATTTTGACTCTTTAATGAAGCCTACCTTAGTAGGAGTTTCAAGAAAAAATATATTCCTCTTAGTAGGAGTACTAGAGACTATCATCAGCAAGGCTTGAAACTACTTTCTCTTGTGGTTGAGAAAGGCACGGGCTTACCGGTTGCCCAACTGTTACCACATGCTAAAACTTCACCCAATTTATATACTCCTACCTACTTGAGAGTTACAGGTAATTGGACCCGCAATTCTGGAAGGCGCCCGACACCCTCCTACTAGGCATATGCCGAGAGCCAGTTCTGATTGCGGAGATAAATAATTTGGATGAGTGCTACACTGTAGAGCGTGGAGGAGGCTATAGCCTATAGAGACCCTGATTCCCTTAAACAAGCTTTTCCTTCATGAATCCCCCCTCTTACTTGCTCGCCCTTATACATCATCCACCTCTTATCCCTGTCAATGTTTTTTTCTTCATTTTCTTTAAAGATTTACCCCTCTCATTGTTTATCTACCCAATATCTAATTCGGCTGTCAAATGAGTCGTACCACTGCAAGCACCACATTGGACTATTCATTATTTTCACTTTTATATATCTAACCTATATTTAATTAAGGGGAGTAACCATAAATTTGTTGTTAGTAAAACTTATAATGATCCTAGTTAAAATTTTATCTCTTTTTGTTTTGGTAAATTAACCCTTTATTGAAACAAACTAACCAGAATCATACATGACTAAACCTGACCAACAACAATTAAAACCCTCCCCAACCTCCTAAGGGGACATCACAACAAAGCAAAACACGTAGAAGATTACACAGAACAAAAAAACCTGGAATGAAGAACCCTAATTAAAATTTTTATCTTATGCATGATCTCACATAGTATGCGAGACGCAACGTTAGTAGTGGTTTTATCAAACTCATCACATGTTTGCTCTTTTAAGAAGTAATAGTTTGTTGATTTATATGAATAGATATATACACGACTCCTATGATATTGATCTCACACTTTCTATTGTTATTATAGCCGATGGATATTCAAAGTGGATAGTAAAAATTTGAATCAAACACCTTGTGTGGTTCTGTTAGATATTAAGTGGGTGTTTACAAAAAATTGTTTTTGCAGATTTTGAGATTTTAGCTTTTCAAAATCTGTTTGGAGTGTTATCAAAAATTTCTAAATGACAGATTCTCGAATTCTACAGATTTTGAAAAACTAAAAAAGAATGGAATTCCTAAAAATTCTAAAGCTGGGCTTTGGGTAACTATAGGGGTGTCAACAAGGTATAAGTTGGCACGTGGCACGGCACGGGCACGGAATTGAGTGGCACAGCACGGTCTAAGGGGGCACGTGGCACAGCACGGTCTTTTACGGGCACGACACGAAGTCAACGGGGCACGAGGCACGGCACGACACGACTTTATTCTAGCGTGGCACGGGCACGAGCACAGAAGTTGGCCTGGCACGGTACGGCACAGCACGAGGCATGAAAAACCAAAAAAAAAGTGGTTAAATACTTTATTTCCATGTATTTTTTGATAATCCAAAAAAAAAACAGAATTATTTTTTGGTTGTGTACTTGTGTTAGTGAATTATATATTTATATCAAGTTCAAAAAAATGAAGTTATGACCAAAAAAAGAAACAAAAGGGAAAAAGAAGTTACAAATTTTTTTTTTTTTTTTTGAGAGAGAGTTTGGACAAAAAAAAGAAAATAAGTTTTTAAAATATTTTATATGATTAATAAATTTTGAATCAAAATTCAAACATGAAAAAAAATGTCTACCACACACATATACATTGCCTTTTTAAGTAATAAAGATTTTGAAAAAAAAAATCAAATTTTTTATGTGAAAAATAATTTTTTTTTTGTTTGTGTTAGTGAATCACTGAATTATATCAAGTTAAAAAAAGAAAAATGAAGTCGTGAAGAAA
The DNA here is from genome assembly GCA_036023075.1 of Gaultheria prostrata. Lineage (NCBI taxonomy): Eukaryota > Viridiplantae > Streptophyta > Magnoliopsida > Ericales > Ericaceae > Gaultheria > Gaultheria prostrata. The sequence goes on from JAXBDA010000858.1 coordinate 54,190, forward strand.
AAAATTAAAAATTAAAAAACTAAAAAAAAAAGTTATAATTTTTTTAAGAGAGAGAGAGAGTTGGACAAAAAAAGAAAAAAAAAAGTTACAAATTGTTTTTTAAAAAATGGGTTAAAAAAAGTTACAATCACAACACAATTATGACCATCCACAACTATCATTTTGTTTCTCTCGGTGTTTTAATATGTCCCACCAAATTTTGGGTCAATCTGATTTTGAACGCCCCTTCATCGGGAGATTTGAGACGTAGATTCATTAGTAGGAAAAAACTTTGTTAAGTACAATCGAGCATAGAGCGATAATCAATTTACTTAATTTTTTACACGAATGATATAATCCCTCGTAGAAAAAAGATAGACGGTTCCGATCGAAGAAAAAAAACTTTGGTGGGGCTATTATGGTTTAGAATAACACTTTTAGGCCTCGGGAAGCATTAAACATGATCCGATATCATGGCTATTGATGTCCGATGATCTCCAAAATTGGTGTCAATGATGGAATCAACAAGGCGTGAAATCCTAACGGTTCAAATAGACCATCATAAATTTTGACTCGGTAACGACCTTTGAAATCTATACGTTGATATAGTTGGTTAGTCTGTGAGTATTGTGCTATACTTTAATGTACGTTAGCCACACGATCACAACACAATTATGACGATCCACACCTATCATGTTGCTTTTCTCGGTGTTTTAATACGTTCCACCAAATTTTGGGTCGATCTGATTTTCAACGCCCCTTCATCGGGAGATTCGAGACGTAGAACCATTAGTAGGAAAAACTTTGTTTAGTACGATCAAGCACAACCAAATATTCAATTTACTTAACTTTTGACATGAATAATATGATCCCTCTTAGGAAAAATATAGACGGTTCTGATTTTCAAAAAATAACTCGAAAGGCCCTCGAGTAATGCACCGTAACTGTACGAGGATTTCATGTACATATAGTTGCATGTACCAGAGACACACAATCACACACACACACACACACACACACTCTCTCTCTCTCTCTCTCTATAGTCTCTTTCACAGCAGCCACCCCACAAACCCTAACCCTAACTCTCTCTCTCTCTCTCTCTACACTCACATACTCTGACTCTCTCTCACACTCTCTCTCACGACTCCGTCTCTCTCACTCTCTCATACTGTTAATACTTACAGTCTACATACGATTGTATCCTAGGGTTTGAGATCAATTTGGGTTGATCGATTGTATCTTAGGGTTTCACTGATGATCTCTCTCACTGTCTCATAGCCACACAAACCCTAACCATAACGGTTCACAGACGATTTGGGTTTACGATTGTAGGGTTTGAGATCGATTTGGGTTTCAGATTCTAGGGTTTGAGATCGATTTCATCGTTGATCGATTGAATCCTACGGTTTCAGATCGATTTCATCCGACTGTTGTACAATCGATTTGGTAAGTTTTGGTAAGTTTCTGTCTCTCTCACTCTCTGTCTTTACTTGTTTTTTAATACTAGGGTTTCAGATTTCATCGTTGATCGATTTGGGTTTCAGATTTACTTCTTGCGATTTAATCCAATTGTTTTTGTAGATGGATGCTGTTAATGTTGATTTTGGTTTTGGCGTGGGGAATCGTAGCCCCCGCGATTCTTCTGATGATGAACACCATGGACTACCACCACGCCCCACTGACATTGTTGCACCGCAGGGTATGGACTATGTTGGTCTAGCAGCGTCAAACATTGTTCACTTTGGAATAGGACCTTCAGGTTCTACTCCAATAGAGTCCACTCCTACAACTTCAGGCCGTAGTGGTTCAAAACGGCAACGCAGATCATGGGTATGGAATCATTTCACTATAGATAATCATTACAAGGATAAAAATGGTATTGGCATAGTACCTAGGGCTGTATGCAATTATTATGGCGTAGATTATAGTTGCACCAGTGATCATGGCGTAGGGCAACATGGTAGACATATTAAAAGTAAACATAAAGAAAAAATTGTTGATTCATTAGTCAGTGGTGAATCTGATAGTAGTTTGCATAATTTTGTTTATTCAAAAGATAAAATGAGACATGGACTGGCCTGTTATGTAGCTGCAGCAGAACAACCGTTTACTTTTGGTGATGATATTAGATTAGAACATTGGTTAAAAAATTGTGTGAATCATGCATTTGGTAAAGTTTATGGAAATACAACCCGTAGTGATACAAAAAAAGCTTATAATGAAGTTAGGAAAAATTTGACTAGTGAACTTGCTATACTTGGTGCAATAGGCTTTACTTCTGATATGTGGTCTGGTATTAATAATCGTGGTTATATTTGTGTGACTACTCATTATATAGATTGTCTATGGACTTTGAGGAAAAAAATTATTGATTTTCGTTTAGTTGAGTTTCCTCATGATGGTGATCAGATTTTTAAAAGTATTATGAGTGTTTTTCGGGATTATGAAGTTCTTGATAAAGTTTTCAGCATTACTGTATGAAGTTACGATAGTTACCTTGATGGGACTTGATAAAGTTTTTTGGTGTGACTTGTGTTGCTGTATGAAGTTACGGTAGTTACCTTGGCGGGACAACCTTAATTGCAGCCATGAGTAACCAACTAACCATGTTTCTACTTCAATATATATCTGAGTTTTTGTATTCTCGGCACAAATTCAATGATGGGCAATTATGCTTGTTGAGCCCCATTCAATTATTATACACATGCATATTAGTTTTAATTGAAATTAGATGGAGTATGATTTTGTACCCCATACAAGGCCATGTACAAGAGCACGGGCAGCGGACGGGCATCCTTTCCTTTCTTTCTTTTTCATTGAAATTAGATGGAGATGGAGTATGGTTTTGTTACTTTTGTAATTTGTAACTTCTAAGTTGTAATAGAATTTGTTAAATTTTGTAAGTTGTAAGTTTTTTCATTATAAGTATTTTTGGTAGTGTCCAAAATCCAAATTGGCAAATTCAATTGAAACCCAATTTTTAATACTCTAACTTTGCTTCAACTTGTAAATGAATCTAATTCTTTTTACTCCAACAAGTAAAAAAAATTGATATTGCTTGAAATAAATTGATAAGTTGTAAGTTTTTACAAAAAATAAAATTTTCAATGAAATAAATTAATATAGCTTGAAATTGTCCAAAATTGATTAAATAGATTAAACTTTTAAATTTTTTCTTTACGAGTTTCGTATCCTCCAATAATTGAAAATCGATGGTACGACACGATTTGAAAAGGCACGGCGCGACACATGATTAAGTAAACGGGTAGGCACGGCACGATACGATTCGAAAAAGCACAGCACGAAAGTAAACGGGCCGGCACGATTCAAAATAACACGGCACAACATGACACGATTAAAAAGGCACGGCACGACACGATAAAAAAAAGCACGGCATGACACAACACGATTAAGTCAACGGCACGTCACAACGTAAAAAAGGCACCACCCGACACGGCACGGCATAGTAAATGGGCACGGCACAGTACGTCACGACACGACGCGACATGATAAAGTAAATGGGCACGGCACGAAGCACGATTGGCACGGAAGTTGAGTGGCACGACACAACTTTGACACCTCTAGGTAACTATTGGCAGCTTTTGGGATTAAATTTCAGGTTTTAAGTTTTACAAAGCCTTATATTTCTGTTTTTTTTACATTAAACACTCAACAATATGAGCTTTTATTGAATCTTAATCATAATTTCACAGCTATCGTGAACATGTTTAACTCAGAGGTGGGCAAAATAACTATCAAACCGCGAATCCAGTCCAAACCAATCCAAACTTAATGGTTTTATTTGATTTTTTAGTAATGTGGTTTGGTCCCGGTTTTAAAAAATTAGGAACCGTCTTAAATGGTTTGGTCTGTGGATTTAGGGCATCTCTGGTGCAATACCTAGAAGAATATCCCAAAGTGCCCTACCTAGCTAACTAAGAAAAACTTAAAAAATGCTCTCTAGTGCACAAAAATTGATTCCTTAAAATTCTAGGTGGCACCCCTCACTCCCTAAAGTGCCCCAAGTCACTACCTAAATTTAGGGAAAGACTTTGGAGAGAGAGAGAGAGAGAGAGAGAGAGAGAGAGAGAGAAGCAGTTGAGAGGGGGACTGAGAATGTGATGTCTTCTATCCATGATTCCAACGTTTGGAAGAGACGGGAATGAGAATGTGATGCCAGGCTTTTCTGATTCCAACGTTTGGCAGAGACAGGAATAAGAATGTGATTCCTAATGACATATTCAACCAGGAATCACATTCCTAGTCTGAGTGGGAATCTGATCCCTCCCTTACCCCGTGGGAATCTCATATTCCTGGCTCATTCATTAAGAAAAGGAAATGTCGACTTTAATAAATTTCCAAAATAATTGTTTCCCATGTAAGGTTACTGAATTAATCGAAACACAAATGCAATTCCTCAAGGTATCTAAATCCTAGGAATTCGATTCCCAGTAATCATTAGGACAAGTACATTTACTATAAAATTAGGACAAGTACTTGAAAATTTCATTGCTTAAATTGTTCAGATAAATACTTGAAAATTAGGACAAATAAATTGTTCGTAAATGCTATTTGTTACTATTATTTAACAACGTACTCAACGTATTGAGAGATTTGCATATAATATCCCTACCGAAGGCCATATAAGAGACAATAGCCAATTCCATGGCTTACCACATTTGGCCCAATTTGAACGATTTTACCCCTGCAATTTCTGGGTTGCCTTATCTGATTTTGGTAATTACAGGATTTCCCTTTGACTATTTTGGTCATTTGATGATCTTTGTACACAATTGTAAAATTTCCCCTTTTGTTTTATACTTTTCGCTTGGGCCCCTGCTACTTTATTATGTTTTGTCATTGTCAAACCCCCCAGGCTTTATTTTTTCCCTCTTTAGTCTCCAATTGTATTTGTAAATAACATTTCTAAACCTATTGAACTAAGTAAAAAAATACATAGCATGCACATTGTTAATTTTTACCAACGGGCATTAATTTCGTGTTTTGCACGAGGCGTCATACCTAGTACAGATGATATTGAAATCTTAAAAAAATTTGGTATGTGAGAAATTTAGAATCTAGGCTATCTAGCAATTTAAGCAATGCCAAAAATTGATCCCGTGTGTGTGTGTTTTTAACTTATGGTCCATCTTATGGATTGGGCCTTACGAGATCCAAACTATAAATTATCAGCAAGTCTTACGGCCTGGGCCTTAGGAGATCCCAACCATCAGCAAGTTTTACGCTATCGTATTCCCCCATTTTTGAAGCCTTACCCCGTCATTGTATAGAATTAAAATTATAGACTTTAGCCTAAAAAACAAAAAGCAAAACCAAACTAAGAGAGTTTTCTGGCTATTTGGCTTTTTTGATAAGGCGCTCTAATGTATGTGACGTCCGTTCTTATAGATCATGCATGCATACTGATATAGATTGAGCAAAAGCTGATATCGGTAAAGGAAAAATCAGATATTGTGCTTGAGACTAGGCTTCAATCACATATTGAATTTAATCAAACGAATAATATTTTTTAAAAATTAGTATGTTTTAAATTATTGTAGAATTGCTTACAAAGGTAGATTATCTTTCTATTGTATGTAACCGCAAGGTAGCTTAGTTAAGTAGTAGAAACCTGTGGGAATTCAAGTTCCTCCAATTCAACTAGGATCAAGTTTCGAAATTTCAACAAATCAAGATCAAGAAAATGCATATTGCTCTATCGCATTTCAAATCCATTGGATGAAACCCGTTTTTTGGATTTGGGGAGCCTATAGTGCCCCCAAGCACTACAGGGCTGTCGTCCCCCGATACGATACGACCGTTCATCTCCGCATTCAACGGTTATCATATACAGTATTTGTTAACTCTTAGCGGTAATAGTATAGCCTATAGTGCCCCCAAGCACTACAGGGCTGTCGTCCCCCGATACGATACGACCGTTCATCTCCGCATTCAACGGTTATCATATATTTGTTAACTCTTAGTGGTAATAGTATACTCTTAGCGTCCGCGAAACTGATTAAGAATACATCTGCGAATCTAAACCATAAATTGTGAAAATGCATAGTCGAATCAGGGGACTACAACCATGTATTGCATTGGGGCGCTACAAGCTCCACACATGCTTTTGCTTGATCCAGCCATGAGTGTCTGGTTAGGGTTGACTTGTTTGGGCTTGAATAAACCAATCCTGTTTTGAAATTAGACCCATACACCATCCTAGTTTTGAAGCACCGACCCCTATATATGCCCGAGGACTATGCTGTCAGGCCGTATGTAGGTCCTTCCTAGATCCACTTTGATAATTAGAACGAATCGTTCATTTTCATAAGCACATGATTGGAATACATTTATCATAAAATAAACGTGTTTAGTTTAATGTGCGAGTTTTTTTCAAAGAAAAACCAATAACGAAATCATATTTGATCGAAATCGGGTCCGCGTAATTAACATGAGAGTCATGAGACAAGTGTTCTTGGCAAGGGTTAAAAGATGAGTGGTCCCAATCATCCAAGTAAAAAACCAAAAACGCAGCCCACAAATAACTGGTATACAAAACAGGACAGTCCTGCATGGAAAAAGTGGTCACAAAACATTTTAACACCAAGAACTAGAGCCAAGAAAATTCCAGTTTTCATTGCCTCCTTTCCTGTTTTTGTGATGCAACAACTCAAAAGAGTAAATGCTCATAACTCCATCCATTCATCTCATGCAAATAAAACCCAAAAAACAAATCATCCAAAACAATGCGGTCCCCTCATACCCCAGAGAAGTTTTTCGGTGCCGAGTGTGCCCGTCGGCTCATCTGGACCGTCCATTCGTATTTTGGACATCCCAGATCTGTTGAGTTAAATTTACCCCTCAAAATTACAAAAAAGCCATCAAACAATCCCAACAAATTTGGGCCGTCCAAAACACGAACGGATAGCCAGATGAGCTGACAGGCACCATGTGACAGTGGGCACCAGTGTGCCCACTCGGCATATAAAAAATTTCCCCTCATGAGGCCATCAAATTTGCAATCACCAATATAACATGCATAATGTTGTCTCCCATCATAAATTCGTGCATGCGACGTGAGTACATAGACATAAAGACAACAACAACTACAAACAAGCCACTAAAGTTTACAGCTAAAATAGATAGACAGTAAAACACCATACAGACATCAAGCACTTGGATATCTCTTTGAAATCGCGAAAATAACAGTTGATGTGGAGCGGTCCAACGCGATACCCATCAGAAGACGAACACGAATACGTAAATGGCGAAGCTTCAATTGCTCCGTTGAAATGAGTGCGGTCGGATGAAGGAGGTTGGTCCATTGAAAGACCTAAAGCAAACTGTACATGATGAAGTGACAGAAAGTGATCACTTCTCGAAATTTCCTGCAATAGAAGGGGCAACCCCACAAAGAATTTACCATGCCACGATAATGTCTGGGGGGGGAGGTAGGGGCGAATTGAGAGGCTTGGGTCCTGAAGAAAGCCGCGAAGAGTGAACTCTCCCCCATTTGAGGTTATTTTTCTGAAGCAGTTTTCAGATCCACACAACTTTACTCAATGGATGATGAGGTTCTTTCATCTTCGCTCAGAGACCGAGATGACAACTAACAATTCACAGCCCTTTGTGGCTACTGATTACGTATATATCTCCAGTGGAGAGAGGAGAGAGTTCACAAACCAAAGCTACGACCGAAATCATTGGACACACTTCAATACGGCTCCAAGCTATATCCACAACTTCCAGTTTTCACTTCTTGGTGTATAGACACATCTCATTATTCTGCACAACACCTTTCAAACCTTTAACTGAAGCAGCACTACGAACACAACACACACTACTAGTAAGTAGTAACCATAAAGAGTACAAGTATGTCTCAGAGCGTATCAACCCCCAAAGCCTTTGCTTTATGCTTCAAGGATCGCAAATAATCAATAGCTTCATCCAGAATCCCAATTGCATCTTTTCCATCTCCCCCAGGAATTATGCTCTGCAAAATACCAACTGTCTCCCGTATTTTGTCTTTTCTGGACCTCTTGTTGCCCGAAAATGATCCAAATTTGCCCAAACTCTTATTTTTGCCATCGGCACAACTAGATTCAGCATCATCCTCCAAATCAAAGCATCTTTTGGACTTAACAGAGGTTGCAGTGTCCATGAGCGATGCCATCTTATAACCTCCATCAAACAGTTTCATCCTTTTGCTAGGCCCATTAGAACTCGCAACTTCCTCTTCACTTTCCTCGAGCATTTCCTGTTTACCATAATCGGTCATTGCACAAGGCGAATGACCGGTGCTCGCAACTTCATCATCGTCAGAATAAACACCATCATCATCATACTCATCATCATCTGAGTAAAGTAACGCGTTAATTTCCTCAGTATCCTCGTGATACATCTCACTTCCCGTATCATCTTTTTTATTTTCATCGTATGTATAAGTCAAAACAGGATCTTGGTGCAGAACAGTCTCTCTTTCGGTTCCCAGCCCTATCTTGTTCAAATCATAAGCACTGTCTTGTTTCGGGCCAAAAGCATTGGGGTACTGGACTGGGGTACTCCCAACCCCAGGGCTAACGATAAGGGTTGTTTGATCGCCCGACTGATCAAACACAAGGAATCTCTTCTGAGCAGATCCCAAATCCGGATTGGGACCAGAAGAGAGTTTCTCTTTGCAAACCGAGTTTGGAGCATGAGTGAAGGCCTGACGAAACCGAGGTAAGCAATAGAACCATCCGTGAGGTTCGTTCAGCTGTTGACTCACATTAAAATGTGGGACCCCGGAAAATGGAAAGGCTGGAACAATCTCCTTCGAGGGAAGGGCATTAGCGCAAGGGCTCATACGAGCGGGGAGAGTATTCCGCAGCCCAATGTCGAATGGAGCGCCCAAGGCATTCAAATTGGGTGATGGACGATCAGAAAGCTGGTGGTGAAACCAGGATCCGAAGTCGTTCTCCATCCAACCGCAACAATAACCTAAAATTAACATCACAAGCACACAAAATTAGACAACTATTAGAATAACCAGATGAAAATGGATATATAGCCATAGTCAGCTGCTGCTGCCATTGCTTTAAATTTTTTCCAATTCAGTAACAAGATAGAGAAATGGAACATACCAGTATATACAAAGGTTGTAGATTACTGATCACTGATTACTTGATGTTTTGCTTCCAGGAACAAAGAAAAGAACTAAAATAATCCAGCTTAACTTGAAACACAAATGCGTGCGAAACTAATCAACCTACGTAACGGGCTTAAGCAAGTGACGGAAATATTCAGCCTGGAAATGCCCAACAAACAGAACAGAATAAGATTCTCCACCATCAAAAGATAAATAAGGCATCTTAGATAAAGAACAGCTAAAAAAATACAAGGAAAATAACTCCAATCTGATTATGAATCTTATACTTCCAAATACCTGGCAATCTTGCAGAGGTTGAAAGCATGCTATGACTCTGACTATAATGGTGGCACTACCAGCAATCCCACTCTCGTGTTTCAGTGCACGAAATCTTGTTTGGCTCGCTGCTTGGCACACCATAACTACAACTTCCCCCAACCCTTTCTTATCTAAACAACACCGTCGATGAAACGAAACGAGAATCAAAGAAAAACCCACAACTTTTTTCACAACCGTTCTTATCAAAACAACACCGGTGCCTTCGACAAAACGAGAATCAAAGAAATCCCACAACTTCACAACAACCCTTCCTTATCGAAACAAATCCGGTATCTTCAACGAAACAAGAATCAAAGAAAAATCCAACAAGGATTGAACAGAGATACAAACGAAAAAAGATTTAATGTCGAGATTAGATTGAACAATGAAGCAGTGAATTAAGAGAGGTTCAGCTAATCCAGCGGACGTAGCAGGGAATGACAACAAGCAGATTGGATCCCATGGAGGATTACAAAATGTTATTGGAAGAGGAAAATTTGAAGGAGAAATGAATTGACAGAGGAATTACTACAGAATAACGCGACAGTACAAATTCAAGGAGACAACTTTTCGGAAAACGTCAATTGAGAGAGAATACCACCGCATGCTGTTCTAATAATCCGATCGCCACAACTACTAACTTCTTCACCACCTATTTTCCAACTCCTGCAAGAGTTAAAAAAAACTTGTAAGAATCTGAACAATATCCTGTCAATGGTTTACTAAAAGAGTTGGATCTTTACCACAAAATTCCGAGAAAAAAAAAAAAAAAAGTGTTGAAACGGTCAATGAAACAAATTTTGTACAGTATCTGCAAAATTAATTCAGGAAATAGCAATCAAACTGAGATCTATCTTATATTTGCAAGGAAAACTCAGTTCAAGAAACCGATGGAGAAGTAATTTGCTTCAATAAAATTGGGCTTTGTGCTATTTGAGAACCCTGAAAATGGGAAAAAGTTTAATTTCTTTGCCTACTTTTTCTCAGGTAAGAAAGCGAAAATTGCAGGATAAAACCCCAAAATAAATATGGGTGTAAAAATAAACCAATGAAGGAGAAGATCTGAACGATTTGGGGGGTATGAAACGAAAAGAAAAAAAACAAAGAAAAGAAAGTTCCGAGGTTTCTCACCAAATCCCTCGTTCAGATTGAGTGATTTAGTGAGAAATGTACAGGAAAACTGTTCTTCATTCTCATCACACCGTTTAAGTCGCTAAAAACCAAGACAGAAAAATGATCGAAAATCTACAAACTTACAGGGAGAGTTAACCCAGAAACCGAGAAATCGAAAATCCAATTCCCACAGATTATCCTCAGAAGCCGAGAAAGACGGAAACCCAGATCGATCGAATCGAATTGCAGCTAGAGAGAGAGAGAGAGAGAGAGAGAGAGAGAGAGAGATAGCACAGTCAAAGTGGAGAAGATAAGGCGAGAGTGGCGAGTGGAGGCACTATATAGAGGAAGGAATTGACATGAATGCCCCTTTTAGTTCGTGTGGAGATGGTGGTGGTGGGGCTTCTAATTTCGTTTTCATACGTGCGTTACGCACGCCTGGAATTACAGTACAATCATCTGACTAGTATTTACATGTATAGTAAAACTAGGTATGAAGCCTCGTGCTTTGCACGAAATTAATGCCCGTTAGTGTTTGTCCGTTGATAAAAATTAATGATGTGCATGCTATGTATTTTTTTTACTTAATTCAATAGGTTTAGAAATGATATTTACAAATACAATTGGGGACTAAAGAGGGGAAAAATAAAGTCTGGGGGTTTGACAATGACAAAACACAATAAAGTAATAGAGGTCCAAGCGAAAATATAAAACAAAAGGGGAAATTTTGTAATTGTGTACAAAAACCAGCAAATGACCAAAATAGTTATGGAGAAATCCTGTAATTACCAAAATCAGAGAAGGCAAGAAAGAAATTGCAGGGGTAAAATCGTCCAAATTGGACCAAAGTGGTAAGCCATGGAATTGGCTATTGCCTGTTATATAGCCCTTGGGAGGGATAAGCCGTAAACCCAGACATTATGACTTTGTTTGATTTAATTTTTTTGGAAATTTTCTATTAGAGTAATAAGCGGAGAGAGATATAGAGAAATGTCAATATATTGAAGAGAAAATTTATTAGAGATCGTGGTGAGAGAGAGGGGCCGGTTTCGAAAGGAAACAAATCATCTATTCTGGGAATTTCTCCGTTACTCTGTTCCAGGTTATAGATTACACTGTAATTTTAAAATATTGAAATTGCAAAAACACAATCTAACTGTTTAAAATAGCTTTGTAACAGGGAAGCAAGAGAATTTGGAATCTAACTGGTAGCGTTTTGAAAGACCAACGCGAACGAAGTCTATAAATTTTAAACTGGGCAACTTCTTCGAGCCAGACTGTAAGATAGGGATCCGGGGACTCTACTGTCCCTTAGGAATGGCTTGCTGACCGATCTCAACAGTCCAAATGTGATTTGGATGGCCTAAATTTGAGGGAATTTAGAATACCGAAAACACCTTTCAGTCCCCCCTCAAATTTAGGCTGTCCAAAATACGTTTGGACGGCAGAGATCGGGTCGTCAGGCCCTGCTATCCTCTAAGGGACGGCAGAGTCCCCGAGTTTGTAAGATAGAAGTATCTCGTGAATCACTTAAATCTAGGCGTGGATGACTTGCGATCGGGGAGGAAAATTGTCAAAGTACGCATAAACTGATCTGAATACTCCGACCATCGAACCAAAGAAAAAAAAAAAAAAAAAACTATACTCGAACAAGGTAGTAATGCAAGTATGGAAAAAGGTACGAGGGAGCGTGGGTGGTTGTATCATGATTCTTTCCGAGTCTACTGTACGGTTCCTTTTTTGACCCGTTCTTTTACAGTTCCAACCCACTCCATTTTGGTTTTTAACTTTTCATTATTCGGGTCTTAACGAATCTACTGTGAATCTTTCCTCTTTCTTACTATCATGAATCATGATCATTGCATGCCAACCCTTCCAATATTTCAAATAGTAGTATTTCTTTTCATTATTAGTAGTTTTTATATTGCTCCTATTGGTTAAAAATAAAAACTCTATTCGAGCCGGTTGGCCCGGTGATCAAATAATTTAACTATCTTATCATGTGAAGTTATTTTCCGGATCGAATTGTCAAAAACATTGATACCTGTCTTAGCAATTAATTAATTGAGGTCATATTCCACTAACAAAAAACAGTTTATTTCAAAAATCAAAACAGATCATTCTTTCACAATATATCACATAAAAAAATCGTGAAAAACTAGTTTATTTTAAAAATACCCTTAGTAGAACACCCCATTGTCAATTTTTATGACTTGTTGCCAATTTTCTCTCTAAAAATTATTATGACTCGTCGTCAATTTTCTCCTTGTATGTATTTTTTTACTATTTTGTATGCAATTATCAAGAATTTTATCGGCAAGGTAAGCATTTTGCTATGTTTGTCATTCGTTACTCCTAATCTATTCCATGGGGGAAAGGAGAATGAGACTCGATCTCAGGATACAGTGTGGGGCATCCAAAAGCTCTACCGCATGTTGCTATGTAAACTTTTAGTAACAATTTGTTAGTGCTGTTAAGATGTCACCCTTTAAAGTGCTAATAGAGACATTTCCTTTTGTTATAGGTAACGGTAACGGAGTACTAATCTAGATAAGATCACTGTTCGTTGAACCTCCCAGCTCATAACCATTGGGTTGAAATTCTAGTTTTTACTCGTATGATTTAAAATTTACATTCGCACATGATGTATTCCAAAAATTAAAAATTTACAAGGGGAAAATAACGCAATCAAAACAAATGAAAGAAAAAATGTGGATAATTAAGCACAATATTAGTACAGATTTATTCTTCCAAAAAATGAGGAAAGTCTAGAACTAGTACTTGATAGCCTCTTTCAGAAAAGAAAAGGCATAATAATCATCAAATCTATGATTCTATACCACACGTACCCAAACATTTTTTTTCTATATATATCACAACTGCATTTTATATTCACACTCTTGTTCCAACCCATCACACAGTTGAACTAGTGTTTATTTTGGCCTAATAATAAGTCACTTTGGCTTATTTTTCGTCCATAGTTTAATTTTTTCCCGTTTGTTAGTATTGCGTCAATTTTTTTTTGTATATTCTTGGTTCGTCTCGGCGAGAAAAATCAAAAAGTAAAAAATTATGATTGGAACTCTCAATTTTTTGAATAAAATCGAAAATAAGTTTAAAACTTGTCTTTTTGACTTATTTTTGTCTTTATTGGAAAAAATTGAGATTGGATCGTAATTTTTTCTTTTTTTGATTCACCTTGTCGAGACAAACTAATAATACACAAATAAATTAATGAAAAACTAACAAACACACACAAAAAAAAAAAAGACGAAAAATTAGTCAGGTGACTTATTAAGTCAAAATAGACCAATTTTCTATAAGCCCGTGCGACAAAATATGCCAACTTTCTCTATAACTGGTAATTACCGCAATGTCTTCTTTTGAACTTATATGAACTATACTTAAAACACTCGTATATACGAGTTTCCGGTCTTTCGTAACCAGTAAAATATAATCAAATTAGTTTCAATGACTAATTTATTTTTACTAAATTATACTCCATATGTAACCAATTGGTGTGCGTGATTCTTTGTAGAAACATTGGCGGTTTGGCCATTGAAATTAAAAGATTATTTTTGCATTCCAAAAGAAAAGTAGTACTATAAAATTAAACTTATTGGAAGTAAAAGAACACACCCCACGATTGGCGGTTGCCCATTGAGGTTTGCTCGTATTTTGGCCTCGTTTGTTTGATCGGAGATAAATGTATTGGATATGAAATCCCTTGGGATATGTGTGAGATATGAAATCCTTGGGATATTGCTCAGGATATCAATGGATGGAGAAAATCCATATCCGGTGTTTGTGTTCGACGGGATATAAGCAGTGGAAAACATTTTTTTGCACTAAAATGGGGAAATCCCATCCAAATCCCCCCCCCCCCCCCCCGGGAT
>JAXBDA010000859.1:0-68563 GCA_036023075.1 Gaultheria prostrata
CGCCGCCCTCCGCTTCGTCGGCGACCTCCGCAAACCCCCCTTCACCCCATGGCCCCACGACGGCGACCTCCTCGACTGGCTCGGCTCCTTCTTCGGCTTCCAAGCCGACAACGTCCGCAACCAGCGCGAGCACCTCGTCCTCCACCTCGCCAACGCCCAGATGCGACTCTCTCCGCCCCCAAACAACATCGACGCCCTCGACCCCACCGTCCTCCGCCGCTTCCGCCGCAAGCTCCTCAAGAACTACACCTCCTGGTGCTCCTACCTCGGCCGCAAGTCCAACGTCTGGATCTCTGAGTCCAACCGCAGGGAATCCGACCACCGCCGCGAGCTACTCTACGTCTCGCTCTACCTCCTCATCTGGGGTGAGTCGGCTAATCTCCGCTTCATACCTGAATGCATTTGTTATATCTTTCATCACATGGCTATGGAACTTAATAAAATACTGGAGGATTATATTGATGAAAATACTGGTAGGCCTGTTTTGCCCTCGATTTCGGGCGAGAACGCTTTTTTGAACCGGGTTGTGATGCCCATTTACGATACGGTTAAGGCCGAGGTGCAGAACAGTAGGAATGGGACTGCCCCTCATTCGGCCTGGCGGAATTATGATGATATAAATGAGTATTTTTGGAGTAGGAGGTGTTTTTCTAAGCTGAAGTGGCCGATTGATTTGGGTTGTAACTTTTTCGTTACCTCGACTAAAGGGAGGAGTGTGGGGAAGACGGGGTTTGTGGAGCAGAGGTCGTTTTGGAACTTGTTTCGGAGCTTCGATAAGCTGTGGGTGATGTTGATATTGTTTCTTCAGGCGGCGATTATTGTTGCTTGGACCGGGAGGGAGTATCCATGGCAGGCGTTGGAGACTAGGGAGGTTCAGGTTAGGCTTTTGACTTTGTTCTTAACGTGGAGCGGGTTGAGGTTTCTTCAGTCGCTTCTTGATGCTAGTATGCAGTATAGTCTGGTTTCGTGGGAGACTATGTGGCTCGGGGTCAGGATGGTGTTGAAGAGTGTTGTTGCAGCCACGTGGATCTTGGCTTTCAGTGTTTTCTATGCCAGGATTTGGACACAGAAGAACGACGATAGGAGGTGGTCTTCCGCTGCGAATAAGAGGGTGGTTTATTTTCTGGAGCTTGCATTGGTTTATGTAGTCCCGGAGATTCTAGCTCTTGCTCTCTTTATTTTGCCCTGGATCCGGAATTTCCTTGAGAACACGAATTGGAAGATCTTCTACATGTTGACGTGGTGGTTTCAGAGCCGTACGTTTGTGGGCCGTGGACTCAGGGAAGGCCTTGTGGACAATATAAAGTACTCTTTGTTCTGGATTCTGGTGCTTGCTACAAAATTTTGCTTCAGTTACTTCCTTCAGATCAAGCCCATGATTAGTCCGACAAAAGCACTCTTGAATTTGAAGGATGTGACGTACGAGTGGCACCAGTTTTTCGGTCGCAGCAACCGGTTCGCAGTTGTCTTGCTGTGGCTCCCTGTGGTCTTGATTTACTTCATGGATTTGCAGATTTGGTACTCTATCTACTCCTCATTTGTAGGAGCAGCAGTTGGGTTGTTTGACCATTTGGGTGAGATACGAAACATGGATCAGTTGAGGTTGAGGTTCCAGTTCTTTGCTAGCGCGATGCAGTTTAACCTCATGCCGGAGGAGCAGCTTTTGAATGCTAGGGGAACCCTAAAGAGCAAGTTTAATGATGCCATACGTAGGTTGAAGCTGAGGTACGGTCTTGGTAAACCCTTTAAGAAGCTTGAATCAAACCAGGTGGAGGCTAACAAGTTTACCTTGGTATGGAATGAGATAATCACAACTTTCAGAGAAGAAGACATCATAAGTGACCGGGATGTCGAGTTGTTGGAATTGCCTCAGAATACATGGAACGTTAGTGTTATCCGCTGGCCTGCTTTACTCCTCTGTAATGAGCTTCTGCTTGCCCTTAGCCAGGCCAAAGAGTTAGTAGATGCACCTGATAAGTGGCTTTGGTACAAAATATGCAAGAGTGAGTACAGGCGATGTGCTGTTATTGAAGCTTATGACAGTGTCAAGCACCTATTGCTGTCTATTATCAAGCGCAACAGCGAGGAACATTCCATCATCGCCGTTTTGTTTCAAGAAATCAATCAGTCGATTGAGATCGAGAAGTTCACAAAGACGTTTAAAATGGCTGCTCTTCCCCAGATCCATGAAAAGCTCATAACTCTTCTTGGACTATTGATCAAGCCCAAGAAAGACATTCACAAGTTGGTGAATATTCTACAGGCACTCTATGAGGTTGTCATTAGAGACTTTTATAAAGAGCATAGGAGCATAGATCAGCTAAAGGATGATGGTTTGGCTTTGCGTAGGCCTGTTTCAAGTGAGGGCTTGCTTTTCGAAAATGTCATTGAGTTGCCCAAAGAAGATAATGAGACATTTTACCGCCAGGCTCGGCGATTGCATACCATTCTTACGTCTCGCGACTCTATGCACAATGTCCCCACAAATCTCGAAGCAAGACGCCGTATCGCTTTCTTTAGCAACTCTCTTTTTATGAACATGCCCCGCGCTCCCCAAGTTGAGAAAATGATGGCTTTTAGTGTATTGACCCCTTACTACAACGAAGAAGTGATTTATAGCAGAGAGCAACTTCGAACCGATAACGAAGATGGGATTTCAATTTTGTATTACTTGCAGACCGTTTATGCGGATGAGTGGAAGAATTTCTTGGAGCGTATGCACCGCGAAGGAATGACGAATAACGATGAGATATGGACAGAGAAGCTCAGGGATCTTAGGCTTTGGGCTTCATATAGAGGCCAGACACTCTCTCGCACTGTGAGGGGAATGATGTATTACTATCGTGCTCTTAAATTGCTGGCTTTTCTTGATTCTGCATCAGAGATGGACATCAGGGAAGGATCGAGGGAACTTGGTTCAATGAGGCGAACTGGCAGTATGGATGGGTTCGGTTCGGCTAGGGGTGTTACGGGTGGTTTTGGATCGGCTAGGTCATCATCTATGAGGAGCTTGAGTAGAGCAGACAGTGTAGTGAGTGCATTGTTCAAAGGTCATGAATATGGGACTGCTTTAATGAAATACACTTACGTTGTTGCTTGCCAAATATATGGGACCCAAAAGGCGAAAAAAGACCCCCATGCTGAGGAAATTCTCTATCTGATGAAAGACAACGAGGCTCTTCGAGTGGCCTATGTAGATGAGGTTTCTTCTGGGAGAGAGGAGAAAGATTATTACTCTGTTCTTGTGAAGTATGATCAGCAGTTGGAGAAGGAAGTGGAGATCTACAGGGTGAAGTTGCCTGGTCCCTTGAAGCTAGGAGAGGGGAAGCCTGAAAATCAGAACCATGCCCTTATCTTCACTCGTGGTGATGCGGTTCAGACTATTGACATGAACCAAGATAATTATTTTGAGGAAGCTCTCAAGATGCGGAATCTGTTGGAGGAGTACAGGCTCTATTATGGTATACGGAAGCCCACTATCTTGGGAGTTAGGGAACATATCTTCACTGGCTCTGTCTCATCACTTGCATGGTTTATGTCCGCTCAAGAAATGAGTTTTGTGACCTTGGGACAGCGTGTATTGGCAAACCCTTTGAAAATCCGCATGCATTATGGGCACCCGGATGTCTTTGATAGATTCTGGTTCTTGACTCGAGGAGGGATAAGCAAAGCTTCCAGAGTGATTAATATCAGTGAGGATATTTTTGCCGGTTTTAATTGCACGCTGCGAGGTGGCAATGTCACCCACCACGAATACATCCAAGTTGGCAAGGGGAGGGATGTTGGCTTGAATCAAATAGCCATGTTTGAAGCCAAGGTTTCAAGTGGAAACGGCGAACAAGTCCTGAGCAGAGATGTTTACAGGTTGGGACACAGGCTTGACTTCTTCCGGATGCTGTCCTTCTTCTACACTACGGTAGGTTTCTTTTTCAACACACAGATGATAATCCTGACAGTCTATGCCTTTCTTTGGGGCCGGCTTTATCTGGCGCTCAGTGGCATTGAGGCTTCTGTTGCCAACAACAACAACAAAGCACTTGGTGCAATCTTAAACCAGCAGTTGATCGTCCAACTTGGTATATTCACTGCCCTACCGATGATTGTGGAGAATTCTCTTGAGCTAGGATTTCTTGGTGCCATCCGGGACTTCATGACAATGCAGCTTCAGCTGTCATCAGTATTCTATACCTTTTCAATGGGAACTCGGGCCCACTACTTCGGCAGAACTATTCTTCATGGCGGTGCAAAGTATCGAGCAACTGGGCGTGGTTTTGTGGTGCAGCACAAGAGTTTTGCGGAGAATTACCGGCTTTATGCTCGGAGTCATTTTGTGAAGGCAATTGAGCTTGGGTTGATACTCATAGTGTACGCTTCATACAGCCCAGTAGCCAAGGACACCTTTGTTTACATAGCATTAACCATCACAAGTTGGTTCTTGGTGGTGTCATGGATCATGGCTCCTTTTGTTTTCAATCCTTCGGGTTTTGACTGGTTGAAGACAGTTTATGATTTTGATGAATTCATGAATTGGATTTGGTACCGTGGTGGTGTGTTTGCAAAATCGGAAGAGAGCTGGGAACAGTGGTGGTATGAGGAGCAGGATCATCTAAGAAATAGTGGCCTTTGGGGAAAGATACTGGAAATAATCCTAGACCTCCGGTTTTTCTTTTTCCAATATGGGATTATATACCACTTGGATATTGCTGCTGGGAGCAAAAGTATTGCTGTTTACTTGCTCTCTTGGATCTATGTGGTCGTGGCTGCCGTCATCTATGTAATTATTGCTTATGCTCAAGATAAGTACTCTGCAAGAGAACACATCTACTATCGGATGGTTCAGTTTCTTGTTATCATTCTTGCCGTTCTTTTGATCATCGCCTTGCTTGAGTTCACCCAGTTTACTTTTGTGGATCTTTTCACAAGTCTTTTGGCTTTTGTTCCTACTGGGTGGGGATTCATTTTAATAGCCCAAGTACTACGTCCCTTTCTGCAGAAGACCAAGATTTGGGGGATTGTTGTTTCTTTGGCTCGTATGTATGATGTGATGTTTGGAGTAATTGTTATGGCTCCTGTGGCAATATTATCATGGATGCCTGGGTTGCAGTCAATGCAGACGAGGATTCTTTTCAATGAAGCTTTCACTAGGGGCCTGAAGATATTCCAAATTTTGACAGGGAAAAAATCATAAGTTGACTTGCGAGTTGAGGTATTATCTATAACCTGTACCGTTCTTCAATGGATTATTTTTCTGCTTTATACATGTCACTGTTTTTATATGTTTTGATTTTTATTCCCATTAGCAGAAAACTGTATTTCGTTGACAAAAGTTCTTATCTTCTGGAGTGTGTCTTAATGCAAGCAGATATTTTAGTTCCTTCAAGGTTGAAGTTCAAGTAGAAAACGCGTTCCCTTTACTACTGGAAACCTAGTATTTAGGAAAATATTGTTGTTCACTTCATTGTGTAAGGCCTTGAGGGAATTTATTCGGTTCTTTTAGAGTTGGGATCTTTTGTGGATCTTTTCACAAGTCTTTTGGCTTTAGTTTGGCCAGGTTTATTGGATTCAACCCTAATTGCAGGGTTTGATATGCGAACTAAAGTGAGCTATAGTCCAACGTCTTAGTCCCACACTTGGTCTAGTGCTTGGTCTTTGGAACAACTTTCTCATTGATTTTTGGTAACCTCATGGTGTCCTTTAGTGGTAAATTGTGGAAGTTTGTAGTACTTGCTTGTTACTCCCTGTCTCCCATGATTTAATTGGTTGTGGTTTCTGCAGTTATAGTCGAAGGCGCACCCAAATAAGACTGATCTAAAGTGAAATTATGGGAATTATGTTCAAGCACTGATTTCTGCAACTTCCAGAAATTAGCTTGTTGTCTCTAAGTCTAGCCCTATGTACACAAATAAGGCGAGAGAAAATACTGAAACATGATATGTGAATTCTCCTTAAATATGATATCATCGGGAAACCACGCTTTACTTTTTTCGTGGTGTTGTCGAGGTTGTTGATGGCTCGCGTTTCGAAGCTGATCTGAGCTCATGTTACAGTGAATCTTATATTTCAAAATCCCACGTCAGTTGGCACAAAATGTAATTGGGTTTTAATGCTTTAATATTGGTTCATCTAAAGAATTAGGTAGAACGTTTGCTGGTTTTATACTTACCAAACAAAAAAAAAGGTTTGATTGTTTTATCATCCAACTTGACCTACATCTCGCCATCTTCCCATAGCCAAACAGTGCCCCCATCATTTATCCCCCAAAACAAACATCCACCAAAATTAGTGCTTCTACCACCCAACATCCCATACCCCACCACCATCAAACGACCTCCGAAATCCATGGCCACCTCCACATATCCCCACCGAACACCATTCAAAAGCTGACATTACTTATCCCCCACAACCAAACACCCTACTTCCACTTATCTTCAAAACCAGCAATCCACCTCACCTTTATGTTTACAAAACCAATGCAAAATGTTTTGCATTTTAGAACCTTAGAAGATAGAAGCTTCCTCTGTCTTGCATTTACCAAAAGCAATGTCTAGGTGGCACCATTCTTGGTTGTTGAATCTGTATAGTATCCATGCACGCAAAGGGATTTTATGGATTCTCTGCTTTTGCCTCCTCTTTTTTTTGTTGTATTTATTGAAGGTAGTTTTGCGAAAGTATGCCTAGTTATACTCGAGAGGTGTTAGGCTGCCTGTCTAGTGCCTTTTGTGTCCATGTATTAACCAATCTTTTCAAGTAACTGCAGTTCTAGTTTAGCACACCCTTGGGGCCTGTTTGTTTGACGGGACTAGTACAGTGAAGGGATACATATAATCTCGTTAGATATGTGGACTAATAATAGTGAGGAATTAATAATACCATACACCTTGTGGAAATGTATAACCCATCTTTTGTGGGGTATAAAATCCAATGTATATTTAGTCTGGACCATAATGGTTTTAAGGGAAACGATTTGGCACTCCAAATTTTGATAACCACCCTCCAATATTTGCCTTTTAGTGCGCATGTTATGTGTATTTTGAACACTTACTGACAAATCTTGGAGTGTGTTTATCAAAAAGTGGAGTGGCAAATTCAATTACCGCTAAACAAAGTAACAAAACATCTCATTGGTGTTTTTTTCTGTTATGTTCCTCACATATTAAGCAAGCAGTACGCGATTTATGTGAGCTTTTATGCTTACCTCATGTTCCTCACATATTAAGCAAGTATTACGTGATTTATGTGAGCTGCTGGGGCCACTACAGATTTTTAATGTTTGAACAAACAAGTCTTAGTGAAAGTGATGGCAGGGTTGTTTTCATGTGTAGTAATTTTCAACAGTATATTAAACCTCCTCTTGATATTGAAAATGTCTGCAATTGGATATTTCAGGTTGAGTGTTGGCGTGAGGCGTGTTGACGATTTACGAGTTGAGAGACTATATTTTAGAGGTTCTTGCGTGCGTTTTATAGCGCCTGCTGCCTATCGGTTTCACCTGCATTTCATCGAGTTGGGAGCTAGTGACGTCAACCAGTTTCTCTATCACGGGCTTCATCTTCCCATATTTTTGTGTAATTAATCAATTTTCCATACTTTCAATTCAATTCTCATTTAAACAGGGGAATTCACTGCTTGTTTGTATTTGCCAATCCCCATAGTTTTTGAGAGTATAGCTGTTTTTTCTATTCTCAGTTAAGCAGAGCTTTTGTTTTCTAGTATGATTATGAGATTTTCCGGGGTTCTTACTCAAAAAGCAGCTATATTTGTTCCTTCACTCTTATTGTCCTGATGTTGTGTTTGTCCAAAGCTTACATTGAAGTTCTAGGGACAAGATTGGTTGGAAGTTTTGTAGAGTTTTTGAATGTTGGTGGTACGGCAAGTACCAAAATTGCGATTTGTGGCTGCAAATTCTGTCTTTTTTTGGTTTGGCGGTCATGGGTATCTGGGTTAGCTTACGTGCACTTCGATTAGATTCCCTTCTCGGTCTAGTAAGATAGGTCATACATGCTGAAATTAGAGAATTAATAAAAGAAGCTTTTGTGACATGGTCCTAAGAGATTTCAAGTTTACTGGAATTATTAGCAGCCAGAGAAAGACGTTTATTGGAGAACCTGATGAGAAGAATCCACCGACAGCTGAGAATCATGAGAAGCAGTATTGGTTGAAGGACCGGCAGAAATCTGAACTCATGATGTCAAGGTCGGGTACAAATTTTGGTTTACTGTGTGGATAATGCCTGAGGTGACAAGAATGGAACAACTTGTTTGACTTTTCACTATGGGTGTTTGCTGAAAGCTGTTCATTTTCCTTCACAGCTGCAGCTGTGTATGAAGTGGGTTTTGTTCTGATTTTAAAGTTTGGAAGATAAACTCTAATGGTTCGGCTAACTTTTCGGCACTATAAGCTGGTTGGTTGATTATTAAAGCGACGACTGCTTAGGCCAGTTATGGACTAGGCTGAACAATGGACAAAGTTCGGACCGAACCGCTATATATCACTGTGTGCTATCTCTCTCTCTCTGTAACTCTTTTTTTTTTTTGTTCAAATTAATTATTTATTTGCTTTATTATTTAATTCTCATTCCATAAGTAATTTTTATAGGAAAATGCTAAAAGAAGCCCACAGTTAAGGTTTAAAAAGTGTATTGGATTGTGTGAAAAATGTATAAAAGTGGATGAAAATTTATTGGGAAGTGTAAAAAGTATATTTGAAGATATGTTTTTTTTTAGTTTTTTCATGTGCTTACTGGAAGCCCCGTGGTTTCCGTTAGCAAGGCCGATTTTTATAACATGCATTCTTGAAGAAGATAGAGCGAGAGAGTGATCTTGCACTTTTCTCTGGGTTTTCACATAACCCAGCTACCTCACTTCCCCTTCCCTGCCGCCCATCTCCTCTCTGGCTCTCTCCCTCTCCTCTCCTTCCTCTATCACTACTTGTGGATCTGGGTTGAGGGGATGTTCCGCTAACTTGGTTTTTTTTGTTTTTTGGCTTTTTTATGTGAGAGCTCGAAAAACACGTTGGTTTTTTATGATTTTTTATGTGATGTATTGTGAGGGGGTGACTTGTCTCGAAAAGTGTAAAAAATTGGCTTTTAGCTTTATGAGTTAGTGGAATGGGGTCTGAATTGTCTTCTTCCCAATCCCTTGCATTTTCGGATTGACCGCCATCAATCTGTGGTGGATCTGGGAGTTCTTGAGCAATGGTGGAGGCGGCAAAAAGCAGTAGCCATGTCAGATTTTTCTACCACCACTTCCACAAGGGCAGATGGTTTCCGATACCGGAGCTCCTTTTTTCGGGAGCTTTTATTATTTGCATTTTTTAAAGTTTAGATCTTTGAATCTTTTTTTCTTCTCTTTTTTTTTTTTGGTTGTATTTTGTAATTGATTTTAATTATTCTTGTTCTTTCTCGTATATGACATTGACATGCATGCACTTATGTCTTCATACATTATAACCCTGCCATGCGCCGAAAGTATCCGATGTGTCTCAAAAGTATTCTACCATGCATTCACTCATGTCTTAATCCATTTTAGCCCTGCCATATGCTGAAAGTATCCGATGTATATCTCAAAAGTATTCTAGCATATCCAAAAGGACAAAAACATATGCAAAATTAAAAACATGTAATTTAAATACCGAATACTTATTTTTTTGTTGCGCATATCGAAATTAAAAACATGTAGTTTTGTTTCAAACTATCCATGCTTCAAAGTTTATATATGACTGCAAATGAACCAAGCTATTCATGAGCTTGGTTCAGTTCAACTCGAAAAGAGCTCGTTCAAACTCGTTTCGTTAACATTATATTGAGGCTCGAGTTCGAGTTCATTAAAAACCTTAACAAATAAGCCTTAACACGGCAAGGCTCGACTCGGCTTGATAAGACTTGCTTACATTTTAGAAGAATAAAATAATACGACTTCTTATTCCAATTTGATATCTTAATCCATATATACATGCCCAAGTAAAATTTTATTTGTTCTCTTAAGCCTATGGGAGTATATATATTCGGATCGTCGAGATTCAATTCCGATCCATGAGGTCAGCACATGGAATTTCCGTGAGGGATCCCTCAATAGATTATTTTCGTGTATGTATATATACTCTATCTTTTTTCGTAGGCTCGTGAACAAGCTCGAGCTCGAGTCAAGCCCAGGCCAGCTCAGCTCGAGCTCGGCTCGTTAAGTTTTCACTGAGCTAGAGCTCGTTAAAAACTTACCCCCTCCGTCCCAAAAAGTTTGGCCTACTTTTAAATTTCAACATTTTATGTACAATATACAATGTTATCCAACACTTGTAACTTTTCAAATATGTCCTTCATTAGTTGACTCTAATAAATTAGGAGTTAAACAAGTTTTAGATTTAATTTGTTTTCTAGAAAGCGGAAAATCTTGTCTCTAATGTAATCAGATAACTTTTTCAAAATTTTAAAACGCACTTTAAACTTTAAACTTTTCAATTATTCTTCTTTTGGTCTCATTGTTTTTATTAGTAAAAATATTTCAAGGGCATAAATGGAATTTACCAACTTTCCTTTGTTGGGACGGAGGGAGTAATAAACAAGCTTAAACATAGGAAAGCTTGGCTCGACTCGACTCGTTTGCAACCCTAATAGTCCATCTACCTGAATCAAGCAAGCAAAAAAAAAAAGAGGAAACTTTCATATTCTATAAATACACCCTACAATTCCGTTTGGCACACTATACATTTTAATCTGAGAAGGAAAAATTTATTAAAAAGACATTAATAGAATGCCACCCATGTACCATTGAAAGCAAAGAATAAAAGGCCAAAAAATTGACAAAACCAAAAGAGCCCGAAAATCAATAGAGCCTATGTATCGAGGAGTTATTCAATGCCCTTGGGGAAACGTTGAACACGAATCTAAAACACGCAAAGTTGTGTGGTGTAGACTCCACACGATTGTATGATCCAGATTCGTGCTCAAACATTGCTCCAAGGGCATTGAATAATTTCTCCTATATACCTCTCTTTGAGGCACACGGGAAACTACAAGGAACTTGCATCCTCCTCAAAAGGCCCTACCCCACAGATAATACAGCTTAAATAGAGAAAGCACGTAGCCTCTAGGCCCTCTACACTAACAGCCTAAGTTCAACATCAATCGTCTGTAACAAGCAAAATCATAAAGAATCACCATGGAAGCGCTTGGTAGGAGGACAAGGCATACAACACTATCCTGAAGCTTTTTCTAGCTTGTTTATTTCTTTATCCGATAGACAATCCGCAAGCTGGCTAACATCCCATACAATGATTTGGTTTCGCTACTCCGAAACAATGTCCAACACCAATCATTTCAAGAAATTCCCAATCAAATCGCAAAATTCCTCACATATATAGCTCGATAATCCAGCTACTGCTGCTGCACAGCCACCAATTCAGATTCTTCTCTCAAGAGTCAAACTGCTATTTAAATCACATTTTGTCTCTGTGCATATACTTATTTTAGACACATTCTAGACAGCAGTTTACTATCAAGGCCTCCTAAGGCTACAACTGAATCAAAATTCTGCTGAATTGTGGTCGAGAGGGTTCAAAGAAGGAGACATTTTGAGAATTTCCCTGAATGTGAGGATTGTTCCTCTGGGAAGACAAAAATATGCCCAACATACCTTATGTCATTCAGCAGCCTAATGATCGACGGCTCGTCGAGGATGTCTGTAACGCCCCTGATTTTGGGAACGTTATATTTATTGTAGAAATAATAAATAAGTCTTACAACAAGTTTCCACCTTGGAAATTACATAATTCTCCTTGCTATTACATTTATCCAAAACAGGTTCAACTAGGGTTTCTCTACTTCTTTGCACTATCATCAACCCCGGCGGTGTTCTGTCCAACTCCATAAGCTCCCAAGCTGTAGTACTCCTTTTGTTCATCTCTATAGTCTGACATAATACGTCAGAGTCGCAGAGCAACATCGTGGTATTATGCCAGGGTTACACAAGTGCAACACCTGTGAGCGAAAACGCCCAACAATAACTCTACCCAAATCCCAACTAGCAATTCTAGAACAATATATAAAGGCTCGAAAGTTTATCCAAAAACAGTTTTAAATATAACAGTGCCAGTGTAAATATGCTTGTGTCAGTGTCAACATAAATCAGAGTAAACGTGGTGGTAATCATGTGTCTCGTCTCGTTTCTCATTATCAACATAGGCATTCTTCTTCAAATTTCATCTTTTTGATTATCACAATCATCTCATTCATTCCAATCATTTCAATCATCTCACATCACTCTGAAAGTTATTGGCCCGTCTTTCACCAACCTTTCCGCTCGAGGATCCGGTTGCTTTGTATCATGGACCGCATCTACGTGATACAAAGTCCGATCACCCCGCGTCTCACACGAACATAGCTTCAACCGTATTGTATCGTGGACCGCACCTACATGATACAATCCAGCCACCTTGTATCATGGATCGCATCTACGTGATACAAAGCTTAATCCACTATGCGACACTCACGAACGCAGCTTCAACCGTATTGTATCATGGACCGCACCTACGTGATACAATCCAGCCACCTTGTATCATGGACCGCATCGACGTGATACAAAGCTTTATCCACCGTGTTGTTGTACGCGCTTTAACCCTTACCACATCATGGACCGCATCTACGTGAAGGGCGGTGCTACAGCGGCACTACCGTATCTTTTAGTCCTAACCACATCACGGACCGTAACTACGTGAAGGGCGATACTAAAGTTGAATTACCGTATTCATTATCATCATTACGAATTCTCCGTTTCCATTCTCATCTCATCTCATTTTCATTCTCATCTCTTTTCATTCTCATCTCTTTTCCTCGTGTCAACTATTCATCTCGAAAATCGTATCGTGTAATTCTCGTATCGTGTTGTGAAGTCAACTATTCATCTCGAAAATCGTGTCGTGTCTAAAAATCTCTTTTCGTAAAAATACACTTTCTCGTAAATCGTTTTTCAAAATCAATCTCGTAAATCGTGTTTCAAAAATCTGCGTTTCCTCATAAAATGTATTTTTCTAAAATTCAGTATTTCC
The DNA here is from genome assembly GCA_036023075.1 of Gaultheria prostrata. NCBI lineage: Eukaryota > Viridiplantae > Streptophyta > Magnoliopsida > Ericales > Ericaceae > Gaultheria > Gaultheria prostrata. The sequence continues at coordinate 13,039 of JAXBDA010000859.1, forward strand.
TCGTAAAATGTGTCACTTAAAATCAGCGTTTCCTCGTAAAACGTATTTTTCCATGATTCAATATTTCCTCGTAAAATGTGTCTCTCAAAATATCATTTCTCTTTTAGCGACCTTCTCTCGACAATAGAATAACCAGGAAAGTCCCAGGCAGAGGGGGTCGGAATATCCAGTTAATAGCACCCATCCTCATTCTAGACAGACTTTCAAGGGTGTTAGCCTTGGGTCATTCCACAGTCTCAAGTTAATCATAAAATATTTTCCTCATTTCCCAAAAATATTTCACGTAGTCTTTTTCAGAAAATTCTCATTTGTCGATAATTTCGCCTTTTCAAAAAGTAACCGTTCGCGTATTTTTCCAAAAATCAATCGGACATTATAGCTACGTAAATTTGAAATATCATTTTCCATTCGAGCATTATAACGACTGCGTAAGTTCGCAAAAGTATTTTTAGAATCATAACACTTTTCTTTTCCGGAACCGTAAAAACTACTAACTTTTATTTTTAAACCGGGCATTATAACATTACTAAAAATTAATCTTGCACTAAAATAACCAGTAAACATTTAGATAAAGATTATTACCGTAATTCCGAGATTAATCGGAAGCAGAAAAAGCTAACGGTGGACGGGTGGAGTAACGACTACGTGTGTCGAAAGGAAAAGTTAGTACTTTTCCTAGAAACACGAAAATGACTACGAAACTACTATTTTTGGATCGAGGGGTGGTTTGTGGTGGTGGAGGGTTGAGTTTGGTTGAGTTTCATGAAGAACACTCAAGAACTCAAGAAGAACTTCAAGAATTTCTACTAAAAAGCTACTAAGAACAACTACAAGAATTACTAAGTTTGGAAGAGTGAAGGTGTGAGATTTCTATGGGAAGTGAGGTGCTATTTATAGGCAAAGCATGGAGCTCTCCCTCTCCTCTCATTGGCCGGCCCTCCCATGGGGGAAATTGCTTGGCAATTTCCTCCACATTAATGCATGAATCTTCATCATGTGGTGTATCTATGACGCGTCATGATGAGGGGTTTTTCCCATAGGTCTAATAGGCTCAAGGCTATTGATTCATAGCCTTGGGTTCATGAATCAAGGGGGGAGATTCACCTAGTCACTTTTCACAGTGCAGAAATACGCGACTAACTACATTTCCGGTACTAATTTGCACGACAAATTGACATAAGGCTATTAAGGGCTAGGATTTGATTTATGACGCGATAATATCTTATGACGCAATTTTAATTGAGGGAATATATTCTCCCAAGGGTAATTAATGACTAGTCTAGTAATGCTAGAGTGACTACGGGTCTTTCCGGTGCAATTTCTACGCGATAGGCTAGTTTCCGGACTAATTGTACTGACTAAGGGACATGAGGCTATTAAGGTACCATATCTATAGGCGTGTCATAAAATCTAGGTGTGTCATACTATGCCAATAATGCTAGGGGAAATTAATGTGACTACGTGTTCGTTCTGTTCACTTTCTACGCGACTAGCTACTTTGCCGGAGTAAATTGTACTGCAAAGGAACATGAGGCTATTAAGGCTACTAGATCTTTTGGCGTGTCATAAGATCTATAGGTGCGTCATGCAATCTTTAGGTGCGTCATGCTATAAATAGGCGCGTCATGCTATTAGTCACATGGTGAATTCACCTAGTCAAGTTTTGCAGTGTAGGTTCTACGCGACTACGTAGGTTTCCGGAACAAATCGTACTGTTAAATGATATGAGGCTATAAAGTTGATGATGACGCTAGGTTAGTAGCTAAGATCAATAATGCATGGGGAAATAATGACTACGAAGTTCCGCAGTGTAAACTCTACGCGACTAACCATATTTCCAGTGTTATTTTACACTGCAAAGCAATAAAGGCTACTAAAGGCTACGATATCTATAGACGCGTCATGAAATCTATAGGTGCATCATGTTACTTATTAGGCGCGTCATGCTATTAATAGCTGCGTCATTAATAGTACAAGGGGGATTCACTTAGTCTTATTTCACAGTGCAAGTTACACGCGACTACGTAACCTTCCGGAGCAAAATGTACTGATAATTGGTGGAAGTCAATAGCTAGTAAATCTAGGCGCATCAGTGGGTAGATTGTCTCCCTGAGAGAGACAACACATTAAATGGCTAGATATGCCATAATTGGAAAGTCAAAATTGGGGGATTTGGTCAAAATTGGGAGTTGGCTAATTGTACTCTCCCTCCCTCTCTCTCTCTCTAGCCGGCCTCTCTCTCTCTCTCTCTCTCTCTCTCTTCCTCTCTCTCTCTCTCTCGTGTATTATCCTAGGCAGGTGTACGAATTTACGCGGGCGAATATATACTAATTTAAATAAATCGATCGACGATTAAATAATTTTCCGAGAAAATTATTATTATTAAAATAATAATTCAAATTTTTATTTACGAAAATTCGGGTTATTGCAACAATTGAATTAAATAAATAAAAAAAATTCCTCCGAAAATCCGGATTGTTACAATGTCTGCTAATGGGATATGCTCTATCACCTTTCCAGCTTCTCCACATGGTTGGAATATGTGGTGATTAATGTCTATTATGCTGTTAAGGTCGGTCCAAGGTTACTTCCAGCACATGCCAAGGTCGAAGAAGGGCGAGCTGTTGCTGTTATTCTGTTGGATTGGGCACATGCCAAGGTCGAAGAAGGGTGAGCTGTTGCTGTTATTAGACTAGAAGCTGTTGGATTGGGGTACGCACTATAGTATATGCTAATCTTTTACACTTGCTGTCTGACAAAATAGTTTGAAGGATCAACTAACTGGTGGGACAAGGGAAAGAAGCTAGAGAGTTGGATAATCCAAAGCGGAAAATTGGAAACAAAAATAGGATCAAAACCATAGAAAACAACGGTGAAATATACAAAGCTGACACCATAACTTTCTACAGAAAAGTAGAGGAAGAAGATCATAAACAACGCCATAATAGTCCACAATTTCCCATGCAGCCTTTTCAGCTTCTCTTCCAGTTTTATATGCATAACTACAGGTACATAACCACAGAACCGCAGTAAGGGATGCCACTGAATTCTTGGAAGCCCAGAGGTGTGATGATCAAAGAACAGATGTGACGGGTCGGGGTTCCGCCACGGAGTAGCAACAATGGTTCCCTCCGAGCGAAGGAGTGATTAAGGTGAATTTTGATGCAGGGGTTGATACGGCGAACCCTGGGGGGAATTGGTCTAGCGGCGCAAGACTCAATGGGATGTTTTTTAGCTGCTCGCTCCGTTCCATTGCAGGAGATTATTAATCTGTTGATAGCAGAAGCACTAGCAGCTAGAGATGGCTTCCGGATGCTGCAGAAGAAGGAGAATGTTCACCAAGATATAGAGGAAGTTATCGAAGATATTAGGAGACTGGCATGTAATTTTGATGTGAGTGAGTTTGGCTTCGTTAGGCGTAGTTCCCAACGGTGTCGTCGATTGTTTGGCGAGTCGAGGTTTTGGAGGTTTGGGCGTGTCCACTTGGGAAGCCTATCCCCCGGTTTGGCTATTCAATCCTTTGTTAAAGGATGGATACGCTAGTTGATCATGTTCTATGTTTTCGTTTATCAATGAAACCATCTATCTTGTTGGCAAAAAAAAAACCACAGAACACAAGGATCAATTACCTTTAATATCAACTATCTATATAGCAAGCACAAAACACAACCCAAACACAACTAGAGTCAAGTGGGCTCTTTGGAATGTGAAGCAACACTGTCCTTGCCGAACTAAAAAATAGAAGAATTTGGGGACACCATTAATGGGGAGAGCTCGAGTGCAAAGGGCTGCCAGAATTATTTGCATTGACAAGAACACAATGAAAGGCAAAAACGGGGAAGGGTTTTGGAATGACTGATTTCGTAAACCCAGATGAATCCAATGAACCTGGTTCAGACCTAGTTAAAGAAATTACAGGCGGAATGGGAGGGAACTACTGCATTGAGTGCACTGGACCTGTACCCCTGGTGCAGGAAGCCCTTGAAGCCTCTAAACCACCACATATCAAAAACGGAAAACCATTTACGTGCAGAATTTTCAAAGAGAATTACGTGGCAGTGGATTATTTAATTATACATAAAATTCTATACAAGATCAGTTAGCATCTCCTCTGCTTTTCTGGTTAAAGGAAGATACTAATGAAGATTTCTTTTATTTTCACCTGGTTAGAAAACCATTATGATTGTGCTCATTAGTAAGATGCTCTGGACCATGAATGAAGGAAGCATGGTAATGAGCACATAAATTAATTTGAGTCTTTCGGCCTGCCCTCCTTGATGCCTTTTCGGCTTTGATTTGAGGGTATAGTTCTGCAACAAAATGTCCATGTAGCTAGTTCTTGGAGGTTTAGGGGGGCCACTGTTTGAGTGGTATTCTGAGAGCAGCCATTTTGCGCATATTGCCAAAGGTTAGGTCTGTCTTCAATCATCCCTGCCCATACCCCCAATGATTAGGGACTAGATGGGTTCTGTTATTGTTATTGTTGTTGTTGTTGTTGTAGAAAACCATTATGATGGTTAGAACCTTGAAGGGCTCAACTCGGCGATCAACGGCCCAGATCAGTTCGGTAATGGACGGTGTAGATCTGTTTAGATCCAAACAGATCTGGGTCGTTGATCGCCGAGCATGGACGGCTCGGATGGGGTCAGCATGCATGTTGTCCCTTAAGGGACAACACCATCCCCCAATCCCTACTAGTTGTTGGCAACTGCTTAAATAGGCATAAATTACCAGTTTCAATTCTTTTGCTCAACAGTGTGCGATTCTAACTCTAATGTTACAGGAGTACCTAATCAAATTGGGACTAAGCGCGAATCGTGGATCTTGAAAAAGATTTTCAACTTGATTTTAATGTTTGACCTCTTCCAGATCTTTTGGGTAAGCAGGATTGTGAACTAAGCCATTGCCAAGAACATTTGCATTTCTTTTTTCTTTTCTTGGTGGGTCGGATGATTGGTGAAGTTGACTCCAATAAGTAGTCACAGGAAAGATTTTACCAACTTTCTAAGTACACTTCAGTTTATAATCAAGAAAATATCAATTAGAGGAAGTGTACTTTAGAATACTCTCAACTTTCTCCCCAACTATTGCGGTCATAATTCAACTTAAGATAAAGAAAATGTCAATAATTTTGAGATATTGTTGGATTTCATCTTCCATAGTATTTCAAGCTTTTTTTTTACATCAAATTCTATACAAGATCAAGAAGCATCTACACTTCTTTTCTGGTTCTAAGGAAGACACTAGCGAAGATTTCCTATTTTCCCTGGGGTATCACGGGATAGGAATTACAATACTAATTGGTGCAGGAACTATGCAGGTACCATATATACTGTTTACAACACCATTTTGATGGGTAGAAAACCTTGAAGGGCTTGGCTTTTGGAGGGATTAAAACCAAGTCTGAACTTCCCATTCTAGTTGACAACTGTGTAAATACGATTAAGTTGATATTAATGTTTAACCTCTTCCAAATCTTGTGGTAAGCAGGGTTGTGAACTAAGACATTGCCAAGAACATATGCATTTCTTTTCTCTTTTTCTGGAACATATGCATTTTTCTTTTTCTTTTTTATCTTTTTCTGGGTGGGTCGGAAGATTGGTGAAGTCGACTCCCATAAGTAGTAACAGGAACCTCTCTAAATCGTCTAACATATGTAAGTGTACATAAATTGTTCTAGTTTATCCCGAGAGCGTTCTAGATTACCCTCAAACAGGTCAAATAAAGATCAGGGGCATGTCCTTGGAGTTTCCAAACAGTGCCGGTGTCTATGCTTCGTACAAGCGATAAAACCATACCAGAAGATCTCATCAGCCAGAATTTACAAGTGATAGTGGAAGACAATGCAAACATGGGAAAAACATAAGCATCATCATTAACCAAACAAGCCCACCTTAAATGGAGTGGATCTGTAAAACTAGTGAGATGTCCTCGCAAGAATTAAATGGATCTATGTCAAAGCACAAACAGACATAAAATGGGTAAAGGATACTTGCCAACACTGCTTAAAAAACAAAACTTTATAGGAAAGAAAAGCACAATCCAGAATAAGGACCGGAAGAATTCACGGTGCATCCCCTCTGCCACAACCAGTTCACTCAAGTGCATCCCCGTACTCCTGAAAATTCAAGATTAATATATCAGTTTGCATAGAGCACAAATATGGGAGCACATCTAAAGCGTGCATCACCATGAAATTACATTTTGTCCCCAAACAAGTGAGGAGAATATAAAACTCCATAAACAATCCAAGTAGAGTAGATTATGGAGCAAGATAGCAAAGCTAACAATTCCAAGTTCCCAACCATCACGTTGTTGTTCATGGGTACCTAGTAAGGTTTCTCACTATCCACCAACTCCACTAGTCCACTAAGTTAATGCATAGGCCCATAGTAAAGTCACCGCATGTTTTCAAGGTATGCAAAACTAGATTAGCATCACAATGTCTTTCCCAAGTAGAAAGGCACCGGCCAAAATATTCAAGTGCGGACAGCTAACCAGACCATAATTCAAAAACTCCTCAAAGCTGAGATATATTTTCTCCCTCCATTAGATGATCTTGCACCTATAGCTTTCCTTACTATCTTAACCCATCTTTTCGATTTCCCTCATCTCCTAGCATATGTCCCGATCTTTACTTATTGGACCAGATATTGCCTTATTGACCTACCTAACAATACTGACATTTGTCATTGCAGATGAAGTAGTGGAAGACAAAAATAGATAAAATCATCAAATCTAGCAAGCGATAGTTTATTCTAAAAGGCAGGCGACATGTGGCATGGTTACTAAGCTCTTTTACCAGTCATCCTTCTATATTCTATGGTTTATTCAAAAATGACTATAAACTTGAGAAAGGAGAGTTGGGCGCAGAGAGTATAGTCACTTTTAATAAGAGCGTCTCTAACCTTCCAACCGCAATTATGCACTGCACTATGCAAGTGCCTATATATCAAGATGAAAATGTAACTTTGAAGAAGATAGAGGCTAAATATAAATCAGTAGCTTGCTAGACATATGATGGTCAAAATATTCTCTCTAGAGGGCCAGAACCAAGGACATGCAGTTGGAGCAAGAGGAGCTAGGAGATGAGGGAAATCGAAAAGAGGGAGAAAATATATCTCAGATTTGAGGAGTTTTTGAAATATGGTCTGGTTAACTGTCCCCTCTTGAATATTTTGGTTGGTGCCTTTCTACCTGGGAAAGACATTGTGATGTTAATCTAGTTTTGCGTACCTTGAAAACATGTGGTTACTTTGCTATGGCCTATGCATTAGCTCAGTGGACTAGTGGAGTTGGTAGATAGTGAGAAACCGTAATTGGTACCCATGAACAGCAACGTGATGGTTGGGAACTTGGAATTGTTAGCTTTGCTATCTTGCTCCATAATCAACTTTACTTCGATTGTTGATTATGGAGAACTATTGGAGTGCATTTTTTAAATTATCGGAATACCAATATTGAGTATTCAACAAAATCTGCTTGGTGTATTCTTAAAGTGTATGACTTATGAAAAAAAAGTATTTCTCAAGTGTATGAACCTGTGCTTTGGTTTTGAATCGTCTGGTTTTCTTTGGTGTTGGCTAATTATGGTCAAATTAAATTATCAGATGGTTTCTTAATACTGATATTGAGTATTCAACAAAATCTGCTTGGTGTATTCTTGAAGTGTATGACTCAACACAAAAAAAAGTGTTCCTCAAGTGTATGAACCTGTGCCTTGGTTTAGAATCATCTGGTTTTCTCACCAGGTACATACCATGGAGTTTTATTTGGTCATTTGGTGTTGGCCATTTCCACCAGGCCGTCTACAAGGAAAAGGGTGACTAGATGCTGGGTACCTGCTGATTCTAGGTGAGCTATGTTCTTTGGCAGGAGAGTCTCGCAAATACTTGTTCTTTGTTCGCCTTTTCTAAACTGAAATTTGGGCAAACTTCCTTATTACAAAAAAAATAAATAATGTACTCGCAAGAGGCCTAAAGGCCTCCTTGATTAGTGAAAACTGAGCTAGACAAACAGAAGGGGGAAAGCAGCAACTCCTGAGTCTCCCAAACTGATTACATGTCCGCTCTAGGCTATGCTCTTGGCAAATCAGTCTCACAAAGCTCATCTCCCGAAAACACTTGGTTCTTTGATTGCCCCTTCTCTATTGAAGTTTGTAAATACTTCCTTAGAAAGAACGGGACTTGCAGGAGTCCCAAAAGCCTCCTAGTGAGTGAAAATATGACTAGACAAACAGCGGGGGAAAGCTGGAAGTCACGAGTCTCCTAAACTGATTCTGTGCGCGCTACCATGTTAATTGGCAGATCAGACGAGTCTTACAAACACTTCTTGTCTGATTTCCCCTTCTCTAATGATATTGGGGCATACTTCCTGATGAATGTGATTGACAAGATCCCAAAGGCCTGTTTGATGGGTCAGAACACGCCTAGACCCCACACTCATAGAAATATCTTCAAAGGCATGTTAGCTGAGGTATATCTCTACAACACCACAATCCACATCAACTTACCAAACCCAAGCATATTACGTTATACTCATTAACACTCAGTTTCGATTCAGTTCAAGATTCTTCAAACAACAAAGTCATTCAAATAGGTCTAATGGCAGTGATGCATTTTTCAAAAGCTCACTTGACATAACTCCAAAGGCCTATTAGCTGAAGTAATTTCTACAGCCCCACATCAACTTACCAAAACCAAGCTTACAACATACTCCTACTACTCAATAGGCACTCATTTTCAATTCAGTTTAAGATCCTTCTGACAACATGTCATTCGAACGGGTCTAACGGCAGTCATGCAATTTCCCATAAGAGCTCGCATGAAGTAGTAAAATATTGAGACACAGTAATACAAGTTGGTTAAACAGTACCAAAGATTCACTAAGGTAATAAGAGAGACGATCTAGGAAAGAGAAAATGGCCAATTCATTATGCAGAAGAAATTAATACCCTTTAAGCCTCAGCAGTGATCTCGTTTGCCTCGACATCGATTGTAGCTGCAAATGCCTCTCCACCTTCCGCATCCTCCGCAGGTGGCTGCACCTGTTCTTCCTCTGGCAGCGGCTCCTCCATATAATCATTCTCAAACGCATCAGCAGGAACCTCATAAATCCTCACTTGGGGCTTAGAAGGATCCTTCACAAGCACATACTTCCCCTCATTCAATTTCATGCACAAGTCCACAATAGACTTCACAATACCCCACATGTTCGAAGTGTTCAAATTGATCTGCGCCGCGAAATCCCTAGGCTTATATCCCACCACAGCCAATATCACATGGTTAAAATGATCACGGGGATGCACCCGCGATACATAACCCAACTTCATCATATCTGCGCTAGCCAAAAGCGCCTGAGAAGTCCACTTAGCCAATTTATTGGCATTGTTCTTCAACTCAGTAGCTAAAACAGCACCCCTCTGTGTCTCCAACTTCTGCCTCCAATCCACACCCGAATACTTCGAATCAAACTCATTAAGCGCATTCAAAGTAAGGAAAGACCTCTGGTTATTCACCTCCACAACACTCTGGACCTCGCATCTAGCCACAAGATACATATCACTATCAAGCTTCCACCTGCGGTACCTATACGCTACAGACGCAACCTCCTCTCCTTCGTTTGCAAACGGGTTTCCTTCCTCAAACGCCACCTTATTCCCATCCCTAATCAGAACCTGCTGCGAGAAATTCTGGTTAATATAAGCTGCCTCAACGCTCAACGAATAAGCCGAATTTATATCCTCCTTCGACTCAGGCAGGGGCTCTTGAGACGTTTCATGAACAGACAGTAAATCAAGCTGTGACCCGTCCCGTTTATCAAAAAACAACTTGTTACCAACACGCTGAATTACAATATCCCACGAGTAAACAGACCTGGGGGCACACATTAGAGTGGACAGAATGGAATCAGTGGCGAAAACCGTGGCTTTATCCTCGTTGGCGAGTCTACGAATGATCGGATCGTCGGTGGTTGTAACCTTAAAGAAGTTCCTGTTCTTAAACCGTTCAAGCGGGCGGGAGTTTTTCGGCGCCACGCGGTCGTAGGACCTGTCGTAAAACTCCAGGCCGCCGCAGAGGATAAGGTCTTCGGGCTCGGGCACAGAGAAGGAGAGTTTAGAAAATGTGGAGAAGGGGATCTGGTCGAGCATGTTCCACTCGGGCTGGATGTCGACGGAGGACTTGAAGACGGCTGCTTCGCGCCGCTGGTGGTTGCCTCCAGAGCGGTGGTTCTGGTGGTAGTGGCGGTCGCGACGGGCGCGTTCTTTTTCAGCCTCGCGCTTCTTGGCCTCGACTTCCTCGTCGCGGCGCTGGGGGAGCTGGTTGCGGTTGTGGTGGTAGTGGTGGTTGAACCGCCATCTGGGGCCGAATTTGGGCCGAGGAGGAGGCTTTCCGTCGACGAGTCGGAAGGTGGAGTCGTCGTCGGCGTTTAACCCTGTGCCGAATGAGTCGTCGCCGGTGAAGTCGAAGGCAGAGTCGGTTGGGTTGCGGTTAGGGTTACGGGACTGGTTGTTGTTGTAGTTGTTGCGGGTCCAGTCGGCGACGCGTCCGAGTTTGTCGGAGCGAGAGAATGGGGCGAAGGGGACGTTGGAGGGGTGGTTTGGGAGGAGAAGGGAGGAGGAATCCGGCGGTCCCCAGCCGTCAGAGTTGAACGGAACGGAACCGGCATTAAAACCCACCATCGGCTACAGATCAGTTGGAGATCAGATGACTGAATCGAGGGATGCTACTGTGATGGAGGCGGCGATCGGGAAAAGAGGAAGAAGACGGACGGCCAGTTTTTACTTCTATGGTGGAGAGTGTAGGGTTTAGTAATAGTAGTTCATGTTTTTTTAGCCCTTCTGTGGGCTTGGATTGATTGTGGTGGGCTTGGAATTTTTTAGCCCTACTGTGGGCTTGGATTAATTGTGGTGAACTTTTAATAATTCTTTTGTGGGCCTTATCCCTCCCAAAGGCCATATAACAGGCAATGCCGAATTGCATGGCTTACCACTTTGGTCCAATTTGGACGATTTTACCCATCAATTTCGTTTGCCCTCTGTTGGTATTTTCGTAGTTTCGTTTGATTTTGTTGTCCTCAATGGTCTTTTTGCGTTTGCTAATACCCCTTTCCAACTTTTCCCGTAATTCCCCCCCGTGTCCCTCTTCATTTTTTTACGCCGGAGAGAGAGAGCAGATTCCCAGGCGATAGAGAGAGAGACAATGGCGATTCAAGCTCGCGGTCGATCGGCTGTCTCCCATCGCGATCCAACCACGTCGGCGCACCACCAGGTCCTTCTGTCTCTCTCTTCTCTCTCTCTTTGTCTCTCTATATCGTTTGAAATTTCCGATTTCGAATTTTTGAAAACCTAATTTTTGAAACCCTAATTCGTGAATAGGGTTTCGATATCCCTATTTCTGAAAGATCTTGAGTGGTTACAGAGCTAATGGTGGAACGAGGGCTTCAGCTGTTTGAAGAAGATGAAGACGCGATCCGGTCGGCAGCAGCAATATAGCGGCGGCTAATGCTTTGATCAACATGAAGGAAATGACTCAGGTTCGATTTCATATCATAAATGGGTCTTCGTATTTGATGGGTCTATACGTAAATGGGTCCATTTTCTGAGTTCCCTTGGCCATTGTCTGCTAATTGATCTTTTTTTTGGGGTCTGCCACATTTCTACTGAGAGGATTTCTGATTAATCATCCTTGGAGTTGGTATATAGTGTGTGAACATTGGGTTCTTGATATTGTGGTGCCATTGGCTATTTCCATTTTCATTTCCTGAGAAGTTATACACATACCGTATCGTTCTTTAGTATCCATGCTGGCAGAGAATATGCGTGGAATCTGCGCCTTGGGTAATGCCCCTGACGAGAGTTGTTGCTGATGCACTCGGTGCGGTGACAATTTGTCTTGTTGCTCTCGCATCATATATATAGATGTGAATCTACAGAATTCAGTAGTTTACCGAACAGCAAATGCATTAGTTTTTGAATTGTGTGTGATTGCCTCTTTGTTTTCAGATTTTTTTGCTTTGGTTTCTTCATTTGGTCATGTTTATGTTTCCCAATTAAAAAGGGAGGAAAGCATGCACGAAGAGAAAAGATCATTATGCTTTAATTAGTCAACTGGTATGGGTTTAGAAGATGATAGAGCAAAGATAGGGCCTTTTCAAGTGACAGTGGTACAGTTGGTTGATATTGAAGGGTGATTTACAAGTTTTTCTTGCTTTAAGACCTCATATATTTTGTTTACGGATTAGATAGTTGGGTTATTAGGCTTAGACTGTTTGGTACTTGCAACAATCAAAAAGGCAATTTAAAAATGATTTGTTTTCGATCAATATAGAAGGTTCTCTATTTCTCTAGCCACTTTGTTTCTGGACACTTGTGAAGTGTAGGAACATTGGGCTATATGGCAAATCGAGTTGTTGTTTTGACAACACTGATCCGCAGGGTTTTTAGAGTGCTTTGGCTGCAACAATCTGTAAACAGTTATAGTTTATGTAATTTGTGTCATTAGATAATTACTGCAGTGTTTGTAATGGTGTGTCATTGGGTAATTTCAGAAACTCTATTGAATAATCTTAACCAAAATTTCAGGAGAAGAGTTGTAAGCAGAAAGATGCTTCAATGCTTAACTCTTGAAAGTAATTTTTAGGATCTTATCTTCCGAGTCCTCCTTGTCTCTGTGGGCCTTTCTTAAAGAATAGAAACTAGAAATCAAGTAGTACTTTTTAAGCCCTTTTTTGTTTCAGGATACGATGATTTATGTGTGTATGTCACTTCAATTTTGGCAGTCCTTATGTCGTCACTTCAATTTTCCTAGGACTAAAGAATCCATTTCAATTTCACGTTAAACGTCTAGTTAGAAGATTGTTTGTACCTTGTTGCTTTTACTGTTTTTTGTTTCCTTGTACTTCTACTTAGTGTTGAACCTACTTCCTTTGGTAATTAATGAGCTATTAGGTGCAATTCTATAAGAAATCAGAGTTGTGTTTCTTGGTCATGACACTCATGAATCATCAAAGAGGCAGATTATCTGGGATGAGATGATGATAATCTGTTAGTATTAATTGCTTAAATTCGATTCATTTGGTGAAATTGTCACATTAAACCTTATTAACAAGGGTATACTATATTCCTATTTCAGTCGATCAGGAGAACTGGACAAGCATTATTGTTCTTTACAGAATCTTTTCCTTTTGTGTATCAGAAAAAGTAGCTAAATTAATTCCAGGTTGTGGGCGTGGAGAAGGCAGCAGCTCAGTTGGCTTTGCAATTGCATCCTCATAAAAATCCTGGGGATGAGGTGAAAGTTGATTCCCACGACACTGACTTCCATTCTCCCTTCAATTTTCACTATGTTTTGCACATTGAAACCCGTGTTATTTATAGCGTGCAAAAGAGAAGTTTCAGCAGTTGCAGAAGATGATATCAATTCTTGGTGATGAGGAAAAAACACACTCTATGTCAGACTGTTTGTGTTGATGATGCTGTGAGTTATTATCATTTGCTTCTGTGTTGCTGTCCTCTTCTAGAACTTAGTCTATTTTTGTCCTCTTCTAGACTTGTCAAGTGAGCAGTCCTTTGCCGTTAACCTTTGCTTCGTTGTCTGGTGCTGAGATTGGAGCTATTTTAGCTCACCCAATGACGCTTATGGTGCCAGGAATTTCTCCACTTAGTTAGTTACTAGAAAGAGAGAGGAAGAAGCCCAGGATTTCCATGCTCTTGGACTACAAGTCTTTCTTTGATTCCTCAAATTTGACTACTTTGGCTTAAGCTCAGATTTGCTTGCAGAGGTCTTCATGAAATAACTAATGGAGAACATAACTACTTAAGCATGTTTTGAAAGCATGGATGTAACCCTGTTTATGAGGGGTACGAGGAGCGTCCGGTACAGGTAAAACCTCCATGATTGCCCTCACCATTTGCCACACCGTTGATACCCAATCTAGAGACCACATACGCTTCCTACTTACAAACCCTAATTTCCAGCCACTCCTTTTTTCTTATAAAGTTGTATTTAGGATTTGAAAAAATTAAAAAATTGAGTAATCTCTAGGCCCAATTAGTTGGCCTGGGTGCTTGACGCCTCTCTTCCTCCCCATCTAGCAGTTTTTAGAAACCACATGAAGTTTCTGGATGGATCCTATTGTTTTTGTATTTGATTCTCGTAAAACCCGGTATTTTAGGGCTTGTTGTTTGGTGTTTGTTGTTTGTGAGAGAACCCTTGGTTCGATTTATTTCTTGATTTGTGTTGTTCCTATATCTTAGCTTATGTTCTTTTAGTGTTTGGTGGGAATTTTGATACATCTGGCTTTGCGTCACTTCTCACTAATAATAACGGGGTTACGTTAAAATCAGTTAGAGCTTTTTTTTGTTTTAGCGTATTTGAGTAACTTTACCTATTAAGAGTAATAAGCTTTTGGTTTTGGACTAACTTATATGGCCAAATGGGTAGCAAATTTTGACTTTTTCACTACCTATGAAAAGCTTCTCTAGACAGATTTATTATTTTATTTTTTTCAAGGTAATAATCTGCAAAGCTAGCTACCAAACGGGTTCGAGTTATTACTAGAATGGCTATCTTCTGTTTGCTTATTGAAGATATATCAAATTTTATGTGTGTACTGTGATGAAGAAGTTGTATCATAGAATTGGCGCTTATGCTAATATCATATTGGAATAAATTATTCGGTAGAGCATAGGATATCTCATGTTGGATTGATCCAAAAAATGCTTTGAGTTAAAAGATACATGCTACTGAATAACTAAGAATTCAGAAATTATCCATTTTGCTGATAGAGTTAACAGTTTCATGGTCGAATGCAAATCATTGGAATATACATGCTACTGAAATGCATTGGCAATCCTGTAGTGCTTTTGACGTGGGACATAGATACGACATGTTAGATTACTATGATCACATACAAAAACTTTTGAAGCATCTAGATTAGCATGAGACCCAAGTAATCTTAGGGAAAAAAAGAAGAAGACATGGGCAAGGTTAGGAACCCTAAAAAATACCTAACAAATTTCAATTGAGTTTAAAATATCATAAATAGCAAGGATTGCTATTTTTCCAAGTATCCAAGAAGTGTTAATCACATATTTATTTTAATCATAGACATCGAAGAGTTCTCGGACACATTGCAGAAAGAGTGTCTGAGTTTTCGAAGAGTGTCAGTGTCCGAAACTTGGAAATCTTCATGAGTTCTGTTTATCATTTTGTTTCTTGATGCCATAGACAACTCAATTCTTTCAGATGAAGGGGATAGATTCCTGTTTTTTCATTGTCAAAAATTTCACACTGAGTGCCATATATAGGTACTGGATATGAATCCCCAAATAGTTTTCCAATCTTCAGCAACAAAGGTTAATCGAATTGATCTGGAATGGAAAAGTAAAAGAAGCTCAATCTGGAGTTCGCACAGGAGGAGCTTGCACCAAGAGGAGAAGAAAATGTAAATCTCAATTTCTCCTCTTAACTATTTTCTGTCTTTCTCTGGATAATCTCTCTCTCTGTATTGTTAGGAACAATTAATGGTTTGGATGCTTTAAAGTGTATTTCCTTTAATTTGTTTACCACATTATCAGACTTGGTTAGGAACAATTAATGGTTTGGATGCGTTAAAGTGTATTTCCTTTAATTTTTTTACCACATTATCAGACTTGACTAACTTGTGATCCAAAACCCAAATGAAGGACTATAAATTTGGGCTCTCATTTATTCTTTGAAGTAGTAGGAAGAATTACAAAGCCTCAAAAAATATTTGTTAGCACTGAGTGATTAAGCACCAGTTTTATTGAGCACCAGTTTTAAAATCAATCCATGTTCTGTTCTTCATAAAATGTCCATAGATGTTTATGAGTTATTTGATTTTGGATTTCTTATGTAATAAGCCATGGAATCAAGCATTGTCTGTAGAGGTTTGTTTTCTTCCTTGCTTGGGTTATTGAATGCTTTCTGGACCTTTTGGTCCATCCGATCTGCATCCTCCCAAATCTTTTAGCACTGAAACATCAACTTCAAACTTGATTTGTAAATATTCTGACCCAGGGTCAAAAACTGTTTGCGTGCATATATCCTATGAAAAATCCAATTCCGTTGCATGCACATCTTTGATTTTCACCAACGGGCAAACACACCAACCATTAACCACGTGCAAAGCACGTTGAATCATATCTAGTTATTAGTAAGGTAAGATTTCGATCGGTAAAGAGCTTGATTTTATAGTAATAGTATTGATTATCCACTCTTACATTATAGTAGTTGGATACTTGGATACACTCCTTTTAGAAAACGTCAAAAAATTATTTATAATCTATATTACAAAAGAATTCTGTTTTTTGAATCTCTTATATTTTCAGCCATTGGATTCAATGGCTGATTATTGATTATTGATTTGGGAACACAAATTTTCATTTTCTCTTCAATCACGTAACAACCACAATTAACAAGGAAAGCTTCAATCACGTAACATCCAAAATTAATTTTGATGTCTATCTTTTCCTTATTCCCACTGTGAGCAATTATCATTTAGCTGGTTTGTTGTATTTTTTTATTTTTTGTGAATTCCACTCTATAATTTTCATGTTGTGCTTTCCGGGTCACACACGCACACAAAAATATTGAGGAAAAACTATGTCGTATATATTCACACATAAACATGAAAAAACCTCTCCGGAGTGCCACAATCGGCTCTCTCTCAGGGGGAGGCCACAATCCCCCCCCACAGTCTTAGTTTGTCCCGCTCACATTGTGCTACCACACTTCACAATAAAAGGGACAACAAGAGTATATATACACCTAGGGTATTTCTTAGGAAACCATGGCAAACCTTTGGGCTTTAAGCCTCTCCGGCCCACACGGGGTGGACCCAATACTTTTAGTTGCGATGCTCTATTATTTTGTTGCTTTTTTTGGGAAACCTTCTATGAATGGGTTTCAGAATGTCATTCAAATATTTCATACTCGAATTCCGTTCGGTGGAGTGCCTTCAGGCACGGGTCATTCGCTAGTAGTATATATACATATGCAACATTGGATCTTGTTTGATAATTTTCGATTACTTTTTATAAAACAAAGTTTTAAAATCATAAAAAACATTGTGGATCAAAAGATATAAATAATTAAAAAATAACACATGCTGAGAAATTGCCAAAAAATTTGGGACTGGAGTATAAGTTGACCCATTCAACCATTTATTTCTTTATTTTTTTTGAAAATGTCAAGATATTCCATATCAAAGCCATCCGACACCGATTACATCAAAAGACAGGAATGAAACCAAATCTACTAACTATTGAAACGAGCATGGCATGGAAACCACTGGCTCCCAGATACACCTGCCGTAGCAGACTTTACACTTTCGGGATGGGATTATGAACTCGGTTAAGAGGTAGCAGAAAAGAACCTAAAAAGGTACCCGGCTCAAACCATACACAAGCCGTGCATATGTAATCAATCAAACAAACCAACAACCAAAGACAAAAAAAAAACTAAAAAAACAGCTAATCCGGACTCGATACAAGCACATCCGATACATCTCGCTGAGTTGACCCGCTGAGTCGCCTCACTGAGTTAGGCCAAAAGCACTGAGTTGAGAGATCAACCGCTTCTCCGAGATGAGATCCAAGCACAAAGTTTGGCTGCCTACGGAACTAAGCACTTTATTGCACCGGAGGGGGCCAAAACACCCAAGATTCAATCCCAAGTCAGATCTACCCCAAAAATGTACGGTCTAAATTATAAATTCTTAATGTACCGTCTAAATTCTACATTCTAAATTTCAAAATGCCTAAATGTACGATCTAAATTCTTAACGTACGGTCTTAATTTTTAATTCTAAATTCTTAATGTGTGGTCTAAATTAAATGTACAGGTTAAATTCTACATTCTAAATTTCAAAGTGCCTAAATGTACGGTCTAAATTCTAAACGTACGGTCTGAATTCTAAATTTTAAATTTTAAATTCTCCTCGGCGCTAGTGTATGATCCTCGGTGTTGGTGTACAGTCCAAACTGCCTAAATGTACAGTGTAAACGTATAGGCTAAATTCTCCTTGGTGTTGGTGTACGGTACCAGTTCCTAAATGTACGGTCTAAATGTATGGTCCAAAATACTTGACTGTACGGTCTAAATTCTCATCGGTGTCGGTGTTCACTTAATAATTCGCTGTAAAACTTGCCTCCTACCTAAATCTCTTGTGAAATCTAGAACCTACCCTGTATGTATCTTCTAAAAACTAGAACCTACGTAGTCTACATCCCAAAAACATAACAAACATTAAAAAGATAAAAATAAAGTACATAATTTTATATTCAATATTGATCTATTAGGTAGATCTCAACGAATAGATTTTATATTTATTAAACAAAAGTTATAAGCAGCTTAAAATAATAGTGTATTGAAATAAAATGGGAAGAGGGAGAGAGGGCCTTGAGGTTCCTGTAGTGACCCAAGTTACTACATCTCCGTAGTGACCTCAATTATGGGTCATTCGAAATCTTTATTTAAGATCGGAACCGTTCATTTAAGTGCCTAAACGACACCCCAAACTCACACAGTTTTAACCTAAACTCAAAATTCCCCTCGTTGTTAGTGTACGGTCTAAAATTCTAACTTCTAAGTGTATGATCTAAATTCAAAATTCCCCTCGTTATTTAAGATCGGAACCGTTCATTTAAGTGCCTAAACGACACCCCAAACTCAAAGTGTTTTAACCTAAGCTCAAAATTCCCCTCGTTGTTGGTGTACGGTCTAAAATTCTAACTTCTAAGTGTATAATCTAAATTCAAAATGTACGGTGTAAATGTCTAAAGTGGTTAAATGTACGGTTCTTGGTGTTGGTGTACAGTTCAACGTACGGTCAAAAGTGCCTAAACCCTAAATTCAAAGTGCCTAAACGCTAAACCCTAAATTCAAAGTGCCTAAAGTCAAAATGTCTAAACCCTAAACTCAAAGTACTTAAACCATAAACTCCAAATTCCCCTTGCTGTTGGTGTACGGTCTAAATTCTAAGTGCACGGTGTAAATATCCAAAGTGCCTAAATGTACGGTCCTCGGTGTTGGTGTACAGTATATGTTAATTAACAAATAACATTTTTGTAACGATATATGTTTAAAAAAAACACAACTAGTACAAAAAGGACTGCACAGTACACTAAAAAATGTAAAAATTATCAATATTTGTTACTAATAATTAACAACGTTAATTTCTATCTAACAATTAACAGTATATGTTATAGAAAATTAATAGCGTTAATTTCTACCATTAATTCTCAATTAACGGTACTAAATTAACAATTAACAATTTAAATTTCTGTCTAATTCTCAATTAACGGTGCTAAATTAATAATTAACAGTATATTTTAACAATTACATAGTGTACAAACAAAACCTGGAATCTATATCAAATCCCAAACAAGGACAATATATTTCATAGTAGTTATTTATTATGCCAACCTAAAAGAAAAGAAAACTGCATAATGTGTTCTCGTGTTTGGTGGAATGCATATCAAAACGAGGATTAAATTTCTCATAATATTATAGTGAAGTGATGAGGTTAGTATTAAATACTCAATTAACGGTGCTAATTTAACAATTAACACTATATGTTAATTTCTGTTTAAATTCTCAATTATTGGTGCGAAATTAAGTGTTAATTTTTGGTTAAATTTTTTTTACTCATAATTCCATATACATAACGGGTCTTGTTCGATAAATTTCGTTAAATCTATTCAAAAATATATTTGCTACTGTGGTACCTCTCCGTACCAAAAATTTATCGCGGGAAAGGGCTTGATCGTTGCACGGGGACGAATAGAAGTAGGGAGGGAGGGAGGGAGAGAGAGAAGCAGAAACCGAATCGCCACCAGATCTGGCTGCTGAGAATCGCGTGAAAAACCCGACAAGATCTGGCTGAGAAAGGAGCGCGACGGCGTTTCCGTCGAGAAAAAAACACGGCACCAGATGATAATGGAGCCATTAATCGAGCTCTGCGACCTGATCGCACAAAACCCGACCCAATTCCCCGACAAGCTCGCCTGGCTATGCTCCCGATGCCCCACGCCCCAGTACCTCCTTTCCGGATCCCCTAGGGTTTCACGCCATCAACTCAACGCCGTCACCTCGGTCGCCAGATTCCTCTTCAAATGCCCTAACCACACCGACGACAACCGTCCCCAGTCCGTCATCCTCGAGTTCCTCCGCTCTATCCCCGCCTCCTTCAACCACTCCTTCTGGCCCCAGTCGTTTGGAACCGATTCGATTGTCTCCTTTTACGGCTATTTCTTAGGGTATGTGTCGAAGGCGACCGAATTGTCATCGGATTTCGCGACCGACGTGGCCGGGATCGTGGGAGAGATTGTGATTACTGCGGTTGGTTACAATGTGGGAGGAGAGTTGGGGAATTCTCGGGTTTTCTTGAGAGCCTTGTCGAAGAATTTCCTGCCTGTTCTTCCTTCTGATGCTGGTAGATTAGTTGCATGTCTTCTTGATAATTTCGTGAGTTACGTCCCGAATTCGAGTTCCCCACGTGCTTTGTCGTCGTCGCAGAGTTCACGGATCAACGAGAGCTTTAGCCCTCAAAATGATGGAAACAATGCCTTCGGTTCGTCTAGCAGTTCGGTAATGAATGGGGGAAGTGTCGCTTGGAAGAGTAGTGTGGATCAGTTAGTTATGAGTATTGGGAGTGTTGGGTTAAATGATGGTGGTGGTGGTGGTGGAGGAGGAGGAGGAAGTGCTGCTGCGAGTTACAGGCGTATGGTTGTGTCGTTTGAGGACGAGCCTGTGGAGAGCCTTGAGAAACAAGAAATAGCGTTCAATTTGATTGCGCATATTGTGGAGAAAGTGTACATTGATCCCAAATTGTTGGAGCAGTTGAGGATCATTGCAAAGGAGCAGCTCCAGTCAATGTCTGCTTTTTTAAAGGTAAATTCTATCGGTGTAGCCCATGTGCAAATTAGAGTGTAGAACAACAGGCCAAAAAGCCAACAATAACGAAAAGAGACTGAACGATAAAGAGAACCTATATCTTACATGTTAAGGAATTGACCAAGGGTTAGTTTTGCATTCGTTCGACTCCCAACTAAAGAAATAGAAAGGAAAAGACTCTTAATATTGAAAACCGGCATCTCTCATTGTACTAATATTTGTGACATTAAGAAGTGGAATAACATTGGGAAAATGCTAACCACCACCATAGGGGTGATTAAGGTGCAACATATTTGTTGAATATGAGCAAAGCTTACAGAAATATGTCAAACTCTGTCAAGTGTGAAATGAAGTTTTTACTTTTTTGGGGTTATGTTGAGCTTAACAACTGCCTGTTGAGATTAGCATGACCTTAATTTGATTGAAAGGGGAAAAAGGATTTGCAAGAGCTCTTTCAATAGTTTGATTTTGTGGGCAGATACGGAAGCGTGACTGGTCGGAACAGGGGCAGCTACTTAAAGCTAGAATCAATACGAAACTCTCTGTTTTCCAAGCTACAGCTAAGTTAAAAATAAGAATTCTTGGATCACTCGATTATGATAGAAAGTCTTCACAGAAGTTGTTGCTCAGTACTCTTGCACTTTTGGAAGATGCTGCAAAAGCGTGTTTATGTTCAGTGTGGCGAAAACTAAGCATATGTGAAGAGCTATTCAGCTCTTTGCTTTCTGGAATTTCTCAGATTGCTTTCACTCGTGGAGGTCAGTTGCTTCGGGTTTTGCTCAATCACCTTAAACCCATTGTGCTGGACACATGTGCGCAGGTACATATCGCGGATTACTTGAGAGCTAGCTTGTCTATCTAATACAGTACAGTGACTGCGGTAAACTTTCTTCTACACGTTTTTTTTTGTTTCCAAACAGGCTGACACGTGGGGCAACAGCCAGGGAGCCATGTTTGAGAGTGTATTGAAAACAAGCTGTGAGATTATTGAATTTGGTTGGAGCAAGGACCGATCTCCTGTGGACACTTTCCTCATGGGATTAGCTACAAGCATTCGTGAACGAGCTGATCACGAGGAAGAGGTTAGCCTTACATTGCTTTTATGAGCCAAAAACAAAAAATGTGCGCCACAAACTCATTCGCAAGACACAAACACATGTACAACCAAGTGCATGCGTCAGGCGAGAATTTGCTAATGCACATGGATGCTTGTGCATGTGACTGTGAGCGCCGTTTATACCTCCTCACAGACAAACGGAATAGCGTCTTTGATACTTCTTCAGTAGTTAAAACATATGGATCTCCATCGTTGTAGGGACTATTCTATACCTTGTCCTTATTCCTCCATGATTCATAACTACTAATAAACTATTGTCAAGTGTTTCTTACTTAATATCTTATGCAATTGATTCTGACAACGGCTTACTTTTACGGATGAGAGTCTACAAAGACTTGATTGCGCTTCTTGTTCCCTTTTAGTTAGTATAAAATTTATGCGGTGTACTAAAATCAATATTTTTTTTTGATCGGCAATGTGTACTAAAATCAATATGGTGTTCTGAAAATTCTCTTCAAGGATGGGAAAGAGAAGCAGCCGGTTCCTGTTGTGCAGCTTAATGTTATACGCTTGCTTGCTGATCTGAATGCTTCTGTTAAGAAGCCTGAAGTTGTAGACATGATATTGCCACTATTCATTGAAAGTTTAGAAGAGGGTGATGCTTCAACACCGGGCCTGTTGCGCCTGCGAGTAAGATTTTGTGTATCTTCTATCTCCTTTCATTTTGCGCACTACACTTTGTTTCACTTGAAATAGTGATATACTAATTCTTTGGATTGTTTCTTAACCCGTTCTTGCTGAGTTGCTGCAGCTTCTTGATGCTATTTCTCGCTTGGCGGGTTTAGGTTTTGAAAAGTCTTATCGTGAAACTGTTGTTCTGATGACAAGAAGCTACATGAGTAAACTCTCCTGTGTTGGCTCTGCTGAAAGTAAAACCCTTGGACCAGAAGCAACAACAGAACGTGTTGAGGTGCCATAACTTAATTGTTGCGAATGTTGTGTAATATAATCTAGTTTAAGGAAAGTCCTTCTACAAACAGATGCTCATTGGTTCAATCATTCTAGGCTCTTCCTGCAGGATTTCTGTTAATTGCTAGTGCTCTTTCCAGTTCTACGTTGCGGTCAGACTACCGTCATCGTCTGCTATCTTTGTGTTCAGATGTAGGCTTGGCTGCAGAGTCTAAAAGTGGAAGGTAGAGTTTTATCGAAGCATGATATGTTCCATCACATGCCATTTGCAATTCCTATTTTTGATTGTATATGTAGAAATGTGGTGGTCCTGATTTACCCCATTGTGTTTGGAATTTCTGGACTAAGACCTTGACAATCTGCAGGAGTGGAGCAGATTTTCTTGGACCTCTACTTCCTGCTGTTGCTGAAATATGTTTTGATTTCGTTCCTACTGTAGATGTGGAACCTTCACTTCTCAAGTTGTTTCGCAACCTATGGTTCTACATTGCTCTTTTTGGATTGGCCCCTCCCATACAGAAAACTGAGGTTCCAATAAAGTCTGTTTCCACTGTGCTGAATAGTGTGCGGAGCATGGGCGCAACAGCCCTTCAAGCTGTGGGTGGACCATACATGTGGAATACACAGTGGTGTTCAGCTGTCCAACGCATTTCGCAAGGGACCCCACCCCTTGTAAGTTTCATATTTATAAGCAACTGTTGCCACTGTGTTTTACCATTGAATTAGTACACTACAAATCTTTTGATTGTTTACTCCTTGATTGAACTGGGCATTGTTCCTTGTCTCAGTGCAACCATGCCAGAGTTCATTTCCTTTTCTCTTTTTTTTCCTGCACTTGGGCAGGATTTACTAATGCACCACATGTTTACAAAATTCTAAATCAATCTGGCCGTTTTACATGCTTATAAACGATCTGATTTTTATTTAGATTGACTAGTGCTTACAAACACTTGGCTGGACTCCGCCTTGGAAAAATTCAAGCAGCCAGTCACAGGCAACTTGGTGATACTAGCATAGAACAATACGACGATATGACAGTAATGTTCACTTAACGTACTTGTAAGTTTGACCCCAGAAAAAAAGTTTGCTTTGTTCACAAGCGTGTGTAATCATGTGTAATAATTTGAGGGAAAAGTTCTTTCATGAGAACTGTTAGGACGCGAGTTGATTTAAGTAAATGCTTGGTTTTGTTTGGAATAAAATGTTAGCTTACCAACCAAAAAATGTAAAGAAAAACAGTGTAATTAGACTTTGGCCATCTTTTCATGCAATTCTGTGAAAGGGTGGACCATGTAGCATGGTTACAATCATACATGAAACGCAGCCACAAGACAATGTGGACCAGCAGATATTGTCATATCACAAATCTTGAAAAGGTAAGAGATATAGGCAAGGACAGGGGTTTTAGCATGCCAAGGTACATCTAAACTTTACATCTGGGAAACACACATAATTTTAACCGATGCATGTAAACTTTTATCAATACATTTAATTTTTTTGTCCTGTATGGCTTTGTTGTCTTTTGTCTAGAATTAAGAACCACATGCTTGACTTGTATCAGAAATTTGAAACATGACACAGCTTCAGTTAATGAGTCCTACATCATGTGGATATTTGCAAGGGTGGGCTGACTGTTTATTAGTTTGATGCATGCCTATGTCCCATACTTGTGCAATATTCAAGTAGATATGGATTCAGTGTTTTTGTGCTTTGATGATTATTCCAATGATCCTTAGTAATTATAGTAGTTACTTAACTACTTAAAAGTTGAAAACAAAGTATGTTTCTTTTCCAGGTAGTGAGCTCTGTTAAATGGCTTGAAGATGAGTTGGAACTCAATGCTCTTCATAACCCTGCCAGTCGTAGAGGTAGTGGCAATGAGAAAGCTGCTTTAACCCAGAGAACTGCACTTTCTGCTGCTTTAGGAGCGCGGGTTGAGGTTGCAGCAATGAGCAGCATTTCAGGTTTGGTAAATTCCTGACCATTCTGTCGTGAGCGGTTGAATATCTCTGCTTTTTGATTGCTTTGCAGGATCACAATTGTTGGCTTCCTATAAGAGAAGAAGGCAGTTTTGCTTGCGAGGCTTATGAATTACACAAGTGCTTAACTAGATTTTGTCTGATATTTGGTCTGCAGAATATTGGCTCATGTTCATTCTGACTTTTCCAGGTGTGAAGGCAACTTATCTCCTTGCTGTAGCTTTTCTAGAGATCATACGATTTAGCAGCAATGGCGGAATTCTTAATAGCGATCCTAGTTTGACTGCTCCTAGAAGCGCCTTCAGCTTTGTGTTTGAATACCTGAAAACTCCAAACCTCATGCCAGCCGTTTCCCAGTGCTTGACAGCTATTGTTCATCAGGCTTTTGAAACAGCAGTAATGTGGCTGGTATTTTTCCTTTCATTAGGCATTGTTGGCATGTTCCTTTTCTTTTTAGATAGAAGAGAAAGGGTTAATTATGCGGACCTTTCCTATTGTTGCTGACAAGTACAGGACCTCCCCTATAGTTTTTGGAATTATACTGGCCTCCTTCTCTGTTGAATGATCCCTCACATATGCTTATAGTGAAAAGAGTTGCGTTTCCATCCGAAATTTCATGTCCATTTGTGAAACAATGACTGCCTGCTCGGCCTTTTTCTGTTGAGTTTTGGAAATAAGATTCTTTTTCAGTTTTGAAAAGACGGATAGCAGACTTTATACACAAAATGTACCAAAAATATCCTGTCCTTAAGTATTGATGTGTTATGTGTACATAATATCCCCTAGAAGGTGACAGATGGCAGATGAAAGGGAAGAACTAGTTGGACCAACAATCAACTGATCAAGAGTACAAGAACTACTGTCCAAGCAGTGACTGAAAACTCCACATTCTCAAAAGTCCTGTGATCCCTTTCCATCCAATCCTTCATATTGCACTTGAAAGGTCGCTTTTCAACTTTCCTCTTCCCTCCTTAGTCCTCATACCTCCATGACTCCATCCCCAATCGAAGACAAAGATTGGTGACAGAAGAAGGCATCCCCTTGTGACCCTGAAAATCCAAAAAGACCAAGCTCTAAAGCCCTCTATCTGCACTGCACTGAAGGAGAGGGGGATTAACTGTCTCTCCACCCTGTTTATGCATACAAGTTCAATTCAAAAGTATCTTTGTTTGGACCAAGCCTTTGGAATTTGAATTGGAATATTCACTGGGCATGGACTTCTGTCATGTACTTTAAAGTTGCTAATTGGTGTACCTTCTCTGGCATTGTTTTTCGTGGATTTCTTAGTATTTCAATGTTTGTAACTTGAAACTAAAATAAAAACTAGTCATTGGTGAGCTATATGTGATGTAATTTTTTTATGCTTGTTTTTTTCTTTTATTTCTTTTTTATTTGTATTGATGTTGGTGGACTTTTATTTGGTGTATTCATGCCTTGTCATACGTAGGTTGGAGTTAGGTGGACTGTTTTTTTGCCTCATGTACAATGTTGCTTTCATTATTTTCCTCTCAAGCTTTTCTCATGCTAGCTTTTTAACTTGGACAGGAGGATCGGACATCTGATTCAGGCGATAAAGCTGATATTAGAGAGTCTACTCTCACAGCACATACTTGTTTTCTAATAAAAAGTATCTCACAGAGGGAGGAGCATATTCGAGATATTTCTGTTACTTTGTTAACTCGACTTAGAGATAGGTTTCCTCAGGTGAAAGTTCTCTTTCTTTTTATCTTTTTGTCTGTTAGGCTAATATTTAAATTTAGTGGCAGGTATGTATTCCGTGTTTATTGCAGTTTTTAACATTACTGTATAAGTTATAAAATAGTGTTATACTAGCGAATGCCGATGCCTGAAGGCACGTAACCTCATGATGCAATATGTGCGCACTCTAGATAATTTATATGGAGACTTCGTCGTGCTCCGCTAGATCATGGTATGATTTATGTTACCCAGCAAATTGTCAGTGGCTCAGTGCATAAAGACACTTCTTAACATAATTTTCCGATGTAGTTTGATGTACTAAATTGATTGGGACATAAGATAGTTTGATGCATTAAACCCAACACCCTGCTATGCTATTGATCATAGTTCTGCTCTATTCTGTAATTCATATAAAATTTAGTATCTGTTCATTAACATGTTGAGTACACCTAATCAACCCGATTACACTCCTGCAGATTCTGTGGAACTCTTCTTGTCTAGATTCCCTGCTCTTTTCAGTGCATAATGACCCACCCTTGGCCATTGTTCATGATCCTGCTTGGATAGCTACTGTTCGGTCTTTGTACCAAAGAATTGTTCGGGAATGGATCGTTATTTCGCTTTCAAATGCTCCATGCACTAGCCAGGGCCTTCTTCAGGTTTGGTGACGCTTGTAACTTGGAATCATCTGTCTATTTTTTTATTGCTCTCTCTCGGGGGGGGGGGGGGGGGGGGGGGGATTGGAGCTCCACACTAATGATCGGAGCCGTTCAATTTGTTTAAAATATGTTTTTAAGAGTGCTAGTAAAAAATCTACTCACTCGTATATCGGTAAGGGCTTGATCGATTCATTCAATTTTTATCCTGTCAAATTTAGGGACAAAATCCGATCAAGCCCTTACCGATATCCGATTGAATTGATTTTTTTACGGATACTCTTAAAAACATGTTTTAAACAAATTGAACGACTCCGATCATTTGCGTGCGACTCCAAAATGGGTGGTCTACATTTGTTGTGTCAAATGTTGTGTTATTGGTTGTGTCAACATTTGATACAACAATAATCGGAGCAATGATTGGAGCCGTTCAATATGTTTTTAAGAGTACCCGTAAAAATGCAACTCATTTGGATATTGGTAAGGGCTTGATCGATTCATTCAGTTTTTATCCTGTCAAATTTAGGGACAAAATCCGATCAAGCCCTTACCGATGTCCGAATGAATTGATTTTTTATGGATACTCTTAAAAACATGTTTTAAACAAATTGAACGACCCCGATCATTTTTTAGGGACATACATAGTATGTATGTCTGTTATGTGTGCGCGCGCGCGTGTAACTATGTATAGTATGCCAGTACTTTGTTGGGTACTTGAGTTAAGTTTCATGCTCCCTTTTACTTCATTGACGCGTGAAATGTAAAACTTGACTTTTGTCTGCTTTATCCCCAGAATGATCGCGTGTGGTTGTGAAAATTGATTTCTAGTCAGTTTTCCAGGGTGTTGATTCAATTTTGGATGATATGCTGATTCAGTTTATTGAAATCTGTTGAAGAAAGCCATTGGTCTTTTGGATATTTATAGCAAACATATAGAATTTTAAATCTCAGCAGATGACCACACGCCCTTAAACCACTTGGGTGTAGTGGCTTTTTCTTGTTTGCTGCCACTTCAAATACTTAAGACCTACATAGAAATGCTCTCATTTGTTTTCAGCACTATGGTGCTACTTTTATCCTTCTACATTCTACTTTTGTCTTAAAATTTAGTGTAATTTGCTGATATACACTGTTTTTAGTTATTTCATTGAACTATATGCATCAGGAAAAACTTTGTAAGGCAAACACATGGCAAAAAGCGCTGCCTGCCACTGATGTTGTTTCTCTTCTTTCTGAGATACGGATTGGTACTGGAAAAAATGATTGGAGTGGCACAAAAACTGGAAATATTCCTGCAGTAATGGCTGCTGCTGCGGCGGCATCAGGAGCAAATTTTAAACTGTTGGATGCGTTTAACTTGGAGGTCCTAAATACCGCCGTAGTTAGTGCAACAGCCAAGTGTAATCATGCTGGAGAAATTGCTGGCATGAGAAGGTTCTATGATAGCATTGGTGGATTTCAAACAGGCACATCACCAATTGGCTTTGGGCTCGGTGCCAGCCTTCAAAAGTTGAGATCTGGAGTGTTCCCTCAGCAACCACCCCAGCAGAATGACTCTTTTAATGAGATCATGCTGACAAAGCTTGTGCGTCTACTTCAACAGTTCGTTAATATTGCAGAGAAAGGTGGGGAAGTGGATAAATTGTCCTTTCAGGAAACTTGTTCTCAGGCTACTGCCTGGCTTCTCTCAGATCTGGTAATCCTGCATCTTATTTCATTTCTCTATTTTCGTAGTACGGAAGATCGTGATGTAATTCTGGGTATTCTTATTATTGAATTTGGCGGTGTGATCTTTCTAGGATTCTAATGCAAAACCAAATATAGAGAGTTTCTCACAACTTCTACGGCTTCTTTGCTGGTGTCCGGCTTACATTTCCACACCTGATGCAATGGAGACTGGTATATTTATTTGGACCTGGTTAGTTTCTGCTGCTCCTCAATTGGGATCTCTTGTTCTTTCTGAGCTTGTGGATGCTTGGTTGTGGACAATCGATACCAAGCGAGGTCTCTTTGCATCAGAAGTGAGGTATTCTGGACCTGCTGCGAAATTGAGGCCCCACCTTGCACTGGGAGAGCCAGAATCGCCACCAGAAAAGGATCCTGTCCAACAAATAATTGCTCACGGACTCTGGCTTGGATTTTTTATTGATCGTTTCGAGGTAAGGAATCGCTACATCTTTTACCCCAACCCCCGGCTAGGATCACAGACATGCAAATAAAGCTGCTATTTCTGTATAAAAATAGGTTGTATAGAAGTTTATGTGGGATGATGATTCATGTATTCTGCACTATGAAATTGATTACTACGATAGTCTTTAGAATTGAATCTGTCAGCAATTTTGGACGTTACTTCTCCCTTTAAATTTCTCACTCATTTGCGAATATAATCATGACATTGTTTCAGCATCTCGGATATGTGTTTAGGCACACTTAATCACACATGCGATTCTTTTTTATGAAAGTATCTGTGCAGCATCAAGTAAGTCCTGGTTAGTTATACAATGATTTTTCTCTGCAATGGTGTTAGCTTTGAGTTTGATTCCGTAGGTGATGTGGATATTGAGTGGAAAAAAAGTAATGCCTAGAATTTTTAAGAAGTCAGTTGACGACTTGATTCTGGCTTCTTGGTTGATGCGTTGGTGATTCTATACTCTGAGTAATTTGGTACCCCTAGCTATTAGCTTGAGCAGGTATTGTATCACCACATAATGGGGCACTGCAAGACTAGAGTCTTGAAGAGGATGCTTGAAATATGTGTCTGAGACTCTGAAAGTAATTAAGGTCGGAAAATTCTCGTTAACTTGACAAACATGGTTTAGACTTAGGTTGAAATCTCCATTTGCTCTGCATATAATGGAAAATGAAATCCACTTGCACCAGTTGTGCTGTTGTTTCCAGTACCAGAAATGATAGAGAAGTAATTTGTGTCAAGGTTGTGAATCCCATTTCATACCCGCTGGTACGTCCCGGATTGGCCTAAAACTGGTACATTAGACCTCAAATACCGTCCCGGCTCCAATACCGGTGATTACCGGAAAGTACTGGCGATCCGGGCGATTCCGGCTGATAACGGACGAGATGGCGGAAATATTGGTTTCATCCGGTATCTGTTTTCGACTGATTTTATGCCATCTCAGGCAAATCCCGATGATCTTTTCAAAGAAAAAAAAGCAAATCGTAATCACAAAGAGAGAGAGAGAGAGAGAGAGAGCTACCTTTTGACCTTTTCTGCTAATCTGCCATGGGAGAGAGAGGCGGAAACCCAGAGACTTTTCTGCCATGAGAGAGGGGGTGGAACCCGATGCAGCAAAATGAGAGAGAGAGAGAGAGAGAGAGAGAGAGAAGATCCGAACCCCAAAGAGAGACAAGATCAGACCAGCGAGAGAGAGAGAGGTAGCTACCTTTTGACCTTTTCTGCTAATTTGCCATGGGAGAGAGGCGGAAACCCAAAGACTTTTCTACCATGAGAGACGGGGTGGGGGAACCCAACGCAGCAAAATGGTAGCTCTGAAGAAGTGGTAAAGGTAAAAATAGCTTTATGATAACCCTGAAGTGACAATGACCAAACTAACCCTTTAATATCACGTTTTTACCTTTTTACTGGTTTTGGCTAAGGCTGTTCAAAAAAACCGGCGAACCGTGAATCTGTTCCGGACCGAACCGATCCGCACATTTTGGATTTTAACCGTGGATTAATGGTCCGGACATGGATTCAAAAATAAAAAACCGTGACTCGCGGGCACGGATTTTGATTTTGAAATTGTGGATTAACCGATCTGGACCGTGAGATTTTTATTATATATAATTTTTTTTTTAAAATAAACCTATATGTATAGATAAATAATATATATGTATATGCATAATTTCATTTGAGGTCAGTACTAGTAATTAACACAATCTATCTATGTACTCTCATAAGAGAGTGTGTGTGTGTTTTACCAGCATCATCATCTTCCTTAATCATATCCTGCTTTGTTCGTTTGTGCATTTTTTAAAGATTTTTTAGTTTCCCATGTTATTGTGAATGACAATCTTTTTCGTCCAAAAAATGATGCTTTAATTTGGCCTTCAATTCCCGTGTTTATATTTACGGAGTATGCTATTTGGATCTCATCGACAAATGTTGGACACGAATGACGAATATTTGGCCTTCAGGTTTTCGATTATTCTCTTTTTAAATGTTGTTTTCCGCATCATATACTTGTAATGATGAGAATATGGTCCTGATTTAGTACAAAAATAAATTGTTAAGCCTATGTTTATGGACTGCCTTTTTTGAATCCTTCCAGAATTTCTTTTTTGAATCCCTTTTTTTAGAATAAGTTGAAAATCCGTGGACAAATCTGGAACCGATCTGTGACTCGCGGATAGGATTGGAACCGAACCGTGAGATTTTTGGATCGGTCACAGATTTTATTTTCAAAAAACCGTGACTCACGGATTAGGATTGGATTCATGCCAATCTAGACCGTGAGCACCCCTAGTTCTGGCCCTTAATATTTGCAGGAGTTGGCTTATTTTTTCTTGAAGATAGAGTTCGAACCAAATTGAGATTATAAAATCAATGGTAGTTTTGTTGTCATGATGAATGTATGGCATGGGGAAAATTATGGATTTTATAACTATATATAATTGAGTTGAATGATGGGAAATTTTTTCATTTTATTTATATATATACAAGTAGTACCGCTAGATCCGAAACAGTACCTAGTACTGGTACTGTACCGTAAAAACCTGTACCCAAGCCGGTACGGGATTCAGAACCTTGATTTGTGTTTAATCTGGTCACTTCAATTCATTTGATTTTTTGTTTCGACACTTGTCAAACTGGACACTCATGCTTTAACATGTTTGATTACCATTCTTCCATCTCAAAGGAAAAAATTGAAATCATGAGCTGATGGATTTTGGAGACTTACCTTGCTTGTTAATCTGGTGGGCTTTACCAGAGATGATGGAGAATAATTCATTCCACCTGATCACTTCATAGTTTTAGTTATTGTGACACGTGTTTGATTAGGCAGAATATCGGCTCTCATGCTTTAGCATACCCTGCTTTTATCTTTCTACCATTCTTTCGTCTCAACCAAAAACAAATAGCAATCATGTACCAATTATTTTCATTTTAATAGTTTGAGATATATTTCGGAAATTCACCTACGTGGTTAATCTGGTGGGCTTTACTTTCTATTCCAATTGGTGTTAAAGTTTGAATGGTTTTGATTTTTTCAACTTAGGGAGTTTTCAGTTTTTTTGTGATTTTACCTGGTACTTTCTTTAGTTTCTGCTCCCTGATCCATTACACTGTATAGGTAATTCGACATTGTAGTGTTGAGCAACTCTTACTTCTTGGTCGGATGTTACAAGGAAGCACTAAGCTCCCATGGAATTTCTCACGCCATCCGGCTGCTACTGGAACATTTTTCACCCTTATGATGCTTGGGCTAAAGTTCTGCTCATGCCAGTCCCAGGGCAATCTGCAAAAATTCAGGACAGGGATTCAGCTTCTGGAAGATCGGATATATAGGTGAATAATTTAATTCCAGTTGCAATTACTTTTTTTCATCTTCATTGCATATTTCTAGAAGTGTTTTTACTGCTATCATACACAGTTGGCCTTCTTGTTTCTCCTTGACTTCTTATTTAATAAGGTTGTTATTCATGCTATATTGCACTTTGCCTGTGGAAAATTTGTATCTTTCACCTTTTCCAGCCTGTTATCCTCCCTTTGGCCGTTTACGCTTGGAATACAAATGCTAGTGTACCTTGACTTGCCTTGAGTTGGTTATATCAATAACATGACGAAATTTACTCGATAAATTCCCTTTATATTTATCTGTTTTCTCTTTTAAACCAAATTATTGAACCCTGAAGTTCTGAAACTATGCTTAGCCTATAGTCAGTTAATGGTTTGCCATATTTTTTATTTTTCACACAATAGAATTTCGTGCTGCAGCATTTTTTTCAACTCTGTTTTCGAACTGTAATTTTGCATCTTGATGTTGAAACTCTTTTTTTTTATCATTTACAGCCTCTTTGGCTTGGTTTGCTCATGAACCTGAGTGGTACGATTTAAACAACATAAATTTCTCCCAGAGTGAAGTTCAATCTGTCTCTGTATTTGTACATTATCTTTTGAATGAGAAAGTGGATGCTCCTCACCTGGACCCAAAATGGCGAGGACATGAAAATGGGAGCTCTGTGAGTGAGTTGGTAAGCTAGGCATCGTTGCAGCTTCTGGAACCTACATGCGCTAAAGGTTTTGAGATGTTTCAGTGCAAAAGTAGTCTCTTACTACTTCCCATGCCAAAATAAACACTGCTTCGCACGCCAATTTATTATTGTTTTATTTATGGGTCTTGCTAGGGTGGAGGAGGATAATATGTATATAATGACAAACCAGTTCAGATATCAGTGCACATTTTACGGATATCAATATACTTTCACCAATATTAATATTTAATACACTTTTCTCGGATATCTATGCACTTTCTACTTATTATCCTCCACTCTTTGGGCTGAGGTTAGCATTTTCCTTTATTTATAGACGGTTTGTATAGGATTCGCGTATGCTCTTCTTTTTGCAGTTTATCCAAAAGATTATATGGTTATCTGCAGATGGATCAATATCACCCTGTTTGGGGCCATATGGAGAACTATGCTCTTGGAAGAGAAAAGCGGAAGCAATTACTTTTGATGCTTTGCCAGCATGAGTCTGATAGACTTGAAATCTGGGCACAACCTTATAACTCAAAGTAATTGTCATCAAATGTACATTCATTGCAATGTTTGTGTTTCTATTGGCTACATTGATTACAACGAAGTCCATCAATCTTTTGGTTAAGGACGATGACTTTATATTGGAATTCACTATTTGCTATCTCTCTCTGCTTCTGTCAGGGAAACTGCACCTTCTCTGCCCAAAATTACCTCAGAGAAATGGATCGAATATGCCCGAACTGCATTTTCTGTTGATCCTCGGATTGCATTATCCTTAACCTCGAGGTTCCCTACAAATACTTTCTTAAAGGCCGAAATGACACAGCTAGTTCAGGTATGTTAATTCTTGTCTCATTTGGTTGTAATGACACTATATTTACATCATAATCTCATTTGTAGTGCGATTCCTGTATTTCTTTTAGGAATTTTGTCATACTTCACTTCATGTGGGTGTTGCTCATTTAGCTAACTGCAGTTCCAAATCCCATCACTTGCAGTCTCATATATTGGAGCTTCGTTGCATACCTGAGGCTTTGGCATATTTCGTCACTCCAAAGGCTGTTGATGAAAATTCTCCACTTTTGCAACAACTGCCACACTGGGCTGCTTGTTCAATCACTCAAGCTCTCGAGTTTCTTACTCCATCATATAAAGGTCATCCCCGTGTGATGTCATATGTTCTCAGAGTTTTGGAGTCTTATCCTCCTGGGCGAGTAACCTTTTTCATGCCACAGTTGGTGCAGGCTCTACGATATGATGAAGGGGTGGGTTGTCTCAATTACATCTTAATGCCCAATATTTTCTTCCCCACCTCCATCTTTTGGGTATACTAGTCTTTATCTCATTCAGTTATAGGGTATGTACTTCAAGGGGTTGAACTCGATGGATCGAACCTGCATCAATTATCAATGCATCTGGACAGGAGTTCTGTTTATAATTGATTTAGCCTGCACCTGTAATGAGTGGGTATGACACAAAAATTGTAGCTTATAGTTGGGCGTTTGGGTTAGTATGTCTGCAAATCAGTTCTCTACTTGATCTTACGTGTACGGTCAGGGTGGGTTGTTCGAACCCATTACCTTCTAAGTTTGGAAGTATAAAGTTGATTTTGTGTTGGGTGCAGTTGATTAGATGTAACTATTTGTTGCTAAGTCAAACATATATAAAAGGTTGATAATTAAAAAAACACTTTAAAGGTATCAAAAGTAGCACGAGTCTGATAATTTTAACTTCGTATTGAATTCTGAAAAATGCTGAGTGATATATGGTTTTAAGTTGTATCACTAATTCAACGGTACTTATCTTAAAGGAATTTCTTAGCTTCATCAATCAGATTACGTGAAATATATTTTCAACTTATACAGTAGATCAATGGTAATTTTGGTTGCACTGGACTACTGGTAGATTTTTTAACTTCTTTTGATGGACTTACTCTAGAAGATACAAATATGATTTGGCAGATGAAGCAATACCCAAAAAAAAGGATGAAAAAATGATAACTTACAGGAGTAACTCAAATTCTTTGCTTTTGTGAGTGGGGCATAAGCTGAGTAATTGTGGGAGAGGACATAGGCTGATCCGAAGCTCTGCCCTTCTCTTAATCAGGTTGTTGATGGCTCTTGTTAAGTATAACATGAAGGGGTAGTCAAAAAGGGATGAACTGTTGAGAAGAAATGTTTATTTCAGCTGTCTCACTAGTTCTTTGTTCCTGAGGGTGGGTGCATCATCGTCAACATGAGGGTACAACCTTTTCTTTAGTTCTGGTTGTGGACTTCCATTAGTATCCCATGAAAGGGTCAAGAAATTAGCCTCCAACCTAACTTGACACATGCGCAAGAAGTTACACGTTGAGGTTCTGTATTGTATGGCAATAGATTGTATCCTACTTTTCTACTTCTGCCAAACTGCAGTCAACAGGAAAATTTACTTGTGACCTCCTTTCCTTATGAAGATTAGGACTACTATAGTGGTTCGATGGAAAATATCGTTCTTTTTTATACTTTAGATGACTGAACTACAGTTGAATGCAAATGACTAATCACTTGATATTAGGAGGCAATGAAAACACAGTAGTCAGGGTTGTCTTTGTAAGGAATAAATTGTTATGCAAGACGATAACTTCTGTGGAGACTGTGACTTTCTAAATCTTTGAAAGATATTCTTTCCATTGAAGCCAATATGATCTCTTATCCAACTAGACATGAGTTTATCAGAAGCCATGCTCTTTCCACTTTTCTTTGTTCAGGTTGGGTTTTGCTTTGCGGAGTGTTCTATTGAAGAGTTCATTAATTTGACCTCATTGTAACCAAAAACCTCGGTTCAACCTTCCAACTAACAATGCTCGCACTACTGTTGTATATTACTAAGGTTATCTACCTTTCATTTTACAATTTAGGTTTATCTGATGGATGTTTTTCTATTCACAGCGATTAGTGGAAGGTTACTTGCTTAGAGCTGCTCAGAGAAGTGACATATTTGCTCATATTCTCATATGGCATTTACAGGTGCGAAACATTTTGCTTTAGTTGTGTAAGTGAAAATTGGCTGGCTCTGATTTCTTTGTAAATTGATGAAAGCCAATGACTACTTAAGATACTATAATTCTTATGTGGAACATGTTTTAGCTTACAAATAGTAACAACGTGTTTGGCTTAAACAGGGTGAGACTGTATCAGAATCAGGAAAAGATGCAGGTTCTGGGACGGTACGTTTATCCCAAAGATTAGAAATCACTATTCACTGCTCTGGACATCTTGTCAATTTAATTTTTTCCTCATCGTTTTCATTGTTGCCCCTTCTTTCATTTGCTTTGTGTATAGCTTGTGTTGTTTGCATGCTAATCTTGTACTGGCTCCAGAGTTATCCATGTTTTCTGTGAACTGTAAACTTCGAACCATGTTAGATGTGCATGTATCACATGTTTCAAGATGGCTGATGTTTCGGAAACCAGCTGATTCCGAAACCAATCTGAGGCTTTCTATCTGTTAATTTCTTCAATCCGCGTAATGTCTTGAGTAATAGTATATACGTGGTTGGTGCGTTGAAGTGATGTAAACCATATTGCTTCACGAGCCTTGGTGGAGGGATAATTGAAGCTTTTATGACATTCATCAGTCCTGATCAAGCTCAGGATTTATTTCTATTTTTCGTGCTAAAACTCCAAATTGACTTGTTTTTGGGATGCTCCGCTGAAAAGTGCTCGTAGTTACACGATCATACTCCAGTAGGAGAGTGAGGAGTGCAAGTGTTGAAGTTGCAGTACAGCTAAATTACTCACTTTCCTTAGTTACATCATCTCATTTGAAAACTTGGCTTCTAATAATCTGGAATGGTTGGTAAAGACTTATTTAAACATCTTGTGTGGATCGGGTTTTCCCCTGAATTGTGTTTGTGTTGTAGCACGTTTTGGAAAACATAATAGATTCAACTGGTCTTGCTTTTTGAGCAGAAAAGGTAACGACGTTACAAAAAAAAAAAGAAGCTTTCAGTAGAAGCAGAAAGTTACTGATTCAAATTGCCAGAACCGACATGTCGTCTAATGTTGCTCTCAAGTCTTTCAATGCTCCAGTATTGGTACCACTAGCAATACTGTCATGGCATTCATTTCTGAATACATATGATAATGCAACTTACTTCACTCTACTTTCTATGTATTAGGGGATGGATCTTGGCTGTTGATATCTGTTATAGGATTTTTCTTCTACCACTCTGCATAAGTTGCATGTTCCTACAACAGTGAATTGTGATTGTGATTAATCATATCAAACATGTTCACTTTTCTTTTCTTAGAAGTATGTGTCTTGTTTCAGAATAGTTCGTTTCAAGACCTGTTGCCCGATGTTAGGCAACGAATAATTGATGGATTCACTCCCAAGGCTCTTGGCTTGTTTCAAAGAGAGTTCAATTTCTTTGATAAAGTGACGTCAATATCCGGTGTTCTCTTTCCGGTTCCAAAGGAGGAAAGGCGAGCTGGTATTCGAAGGTATTTTTGTATAGTGTATATGTTGTCTAGAACTTTGCTGTGATGTGTTTTCTGTTGGAGATGGATTTTGATCATCTTTTTTTGAAACAAGGGAGTTGGAGAAAATTAAAATGGAAGGAGAAGACCTTTACCTACCTACTGCTACTAATAAACTTGTCAGAGGTATTCAAGTTGACAGTGGAATACCCTTACAATCAGCAGCAAAAGTTCCAATCAGGATCACATTTGATGTGGTGGATCGAGATGGTGATTGGAATGTTACTAAGCCTCAAGCTTGCATCTTCAAGGTAACCCTGTTTAGTTACTATTTTGTACTGGAATATTGTCGATCTCTGCGGGTCTTCCTCATTTCCCCGAGAGGGTAGATCCTGCTTGCGGAGGTGAATTTTTAATGATTTTGACAGATTTATTTGGTCTGTGACTATCTAATTCTTTCAAGTCAAAAAGAAAAGTAACCTCGACAAATATTCCCAGTTTCTTTCTTTCTTTTTTCTTTTGGGTTGAAGGTGACTATTCATATATCTGGTACATGGAGTTGAAGGAAAATAGAGCTGTGTTTCTTAAAATGCCATTTAATGAAACTGACTCCAAGTTTGCAGGGTGAGTCCTCTCAACAAAACAATAAATTTTGATATTCTGAATTATAGAATTCAAAAAAGAAAAGAAAAAGGGGAAGTTGTAATTCCTTATTTTGGAACAATAACTCTTCAAGCTAAAAAGTAGATGATATTGCTAGTTTGGGGAGTAATCTTACTAGTTTTTGCTCCTACGTTGTTTTCAGATCTGGGTAAATTGAGTTCTTTCTTTCACAGGTTGGTGATGACTGTCGGCAAGATGTTCTTGCTTTACAAGTAATTTCACTCCTCAAAGATATATTTGAAGCAGTTGGAGTGAACCTGTATTTGTATCCTTATGGAGTTCTTCCCACTGGCCCAGGGAGAGGGATAATTGAGGTAGCTTCTTTTACGACACCAAGTGAGAAGTTAGTGCATATGTGTGTGTATCTTGATAATTTTGCTGGTTTCATCTTGTATTTTGAGTCACACTAGTGGCATGTACAATGTGATTACAAAAAGGCCTCTTTTTTAATCGCCTCTTTTTGTACATGAGCGGCATTCCCTTAATGCCTTGTTTCTATTATATTATTTATTACTTATTAAAAAAAGGGTTTTGTTAAAATGTGTCCCCCAGGCACATGAATAAGGTTTATTAAATAAGTCTAATTTAATCCACTTTTATAAAAAGTAGTAAAAGTAATTGATATATTTAGATTTCCCATGCAAACAAAGGTTTAATTAGACACATTTAATGAACCTTATTATGTGCCTGGAGGGCACATTTTAACGAAACCCTTGAATAAAAAGTACAATGTCTGAAGTTAAGAAGATTATGGCCCCATTTGCTATAATCTAACTTATTTAGCTTATTTGCTTAGAAAAAGCTAATGAAGGGTGTTTGTTGAGTAACAATTATGAATAATCACTTATTTTGCTTTTCTAGTTTATTTGACCCAAAAAAAGCTAGATTATTGTAAGCTCCAATCTGAAGCTTTTTTGCTTATTTTAAGTTGTTTAAACATGAATGGACAAAACAATCCTAAAGTGAAGAAGTTATTTCTTACTCAAGTTTCATGGGCAATATAAAGAGCTACTTAAACTTATTTAGGCAAACAACTTATACTTTTTTTTATTTTTTATTTTTATAACTCATAAAAAGCTATAACAAACACTTTTACAACTTATTTAATTTTTTAAGCCAATAATCTAAAAAGCTAACTTATAAGTGCTAGCAAACGGGGCCTATATGTTTTTTGTGCATTTTTCTATTTTCATTTGACCCCAAAAGTATGATATTGTCAGGGTACAATAAACCAAGGAAAGGTTGTTTTTTAAGCTTTTCAATCAATGGTCGATACAGAGAGGTGGATTGCTATATTTTGGTCAGTACATATGTGAGTTTGCGAATAAGGTTGGCAGATAGTTATCAAGTTTGTAACATGCTTCAAAACTTGAAAGATTTCCAATTATTTTCTTCCTTGATTGGGCTTTGTCAGATTTGATAGAGTTGGTGATTTTTAGGTGACTGAATATTGTACATGTTTTTCTTTTTGTCAATTTAGTTTATTTTGGTAACCATGGTTTAGGTGACTTCTATGGTTCAATCTTGTCTGGGTTCAGAAGGCTTTGTTTT
This sequence comes from Gaultheria prostrata, assembly GCA_036023075.1. NCBI lineage: Eukaryota > Viridiplantae > Streptophyta > Magnoliopsida > Ericales > Ericaceae > Gaultheria > Gaultheria prostrata. Next base: position 53,211 of record JAXBDA010000859.1, read on the forward strand.
AGTTCAACTTTAACCTTTTCTGGTGTATGGTTTTGGACAAATTGCTTCAAGTTTTGAGTAAATCTCATTGCAATGATAATGGTGGTTCCTTTTTATTAAAAGTTGGCTTGGCTTTAAGATCAATCGGTGACACCCAGAATTAGAGAAATGCTTGGGTAATGCCAACAGCAGTTTTCTTTTGGTTTGTTAGACTCAATGTTTATGAACTTGCAGATTCTATCTTAACACCCAGAATTAGAGAAATGCTTGGGTAATGCCAACGGCAGTTTTCTTTTGATTTGTTAGACTTAATGTTTATGAACTTGCAGATTCTATCTTAACTCATGAAAAAATCTATGGACTCTTGGTCAAGGTCCAACGCCATTCTCATCTATTCAATGATCGGGGCCATTGGGCTACCGTTACAGATTTAAAGTTTTGAAATATAGAGAGCATTTTTGGGGGGGTAAATTATATAGGGAGTTTTTGCTTTATCTGTTGCAACACATCCTTCTTCCTTTCCAAAGTAAGGAAGAAATTCACATCACCTCTTGCTCAAAACAATATGATCAAAACTTTTTCCCTTGAATGTCCCATATCTATCCAGCCAAAATATGCAATTTAAAAGCACTATTACATGTGGTTCGTTACATGTGGTTCTTTTTGGAACATGTTCAAGGTAATATCAATATTTACTGCTTATATTCTGGTTGATTATTGTATTTGTATTCTTATCTTGATAGTTAGGCATTCTATTCTGCAGGTTGTGCCTAATACCCGGAGCAGAAGTCAGATGGGTGAAACTACTGATGGTGGTCTATATGAGATTTTTCAACAGGACTATGGGCCAGTTGGGTCTCCAAGCTTTGAAGCTGCTCGTCAGAATTTCATAATTAGCAGTGCTGGTTATGCAGTTGCCAGCCTTCTGCTTCAACCGAAAGATAGACACAACGGAAATCTTTTGTTTGACAAGTATGCTTTATCCGTTTTCGCATGATTATTTTCTCTGAAATATTTCACTAGCATTGCCAAGGGAGACATCATCATTGGTGTCAATGTGAAATTCTAACTTTTCTCTTTTTTCATCCCTTTCCACATTAACTTCAAGATGATATTCAACATTTGTGAAGTTAAAATGCTCAACTATCCTGGAAAGTATACTGAGTTTTGAAAGTTCCGGGAAATGTGGCTTTACTCCAAATTTTCATGAAATAATGTGAATATATATGTCGTTGCAGTATGGGTAGACTTGTTCATATTGATTTTGGTTTTATCCTGGAAACTTCACCGGGTGGAAATATGCGTTTCGAAAGCGCCCACTTTAAGCTTAGTCACGAGATGACTCAGTTACTCGACCCATCTGGGGTGATGAAAAGTGACTCTTGGTACCAGTTTGTCAGGTATTCAAACCCCTCTCTCTGTTCATTATTTTAGTCTTCCACTTTTCCTGTTTAAAGCTTTGGTAACACAGATGAAATCTTTTGGTCATGTCCACAGCTTGTGTGTGAAGGGTTATCTCGCTGCGCGTCGCTACATGGATGGAATTATCAACACCGTACTGTTGATGATAGACAGTGGATTGCCTTGCTTCAGCAGGGGGGACGCGGTTGGAAATATCCGAAAGAGATTTCATCCGGAAATGAGTGAACGTGAGGCGGCCATTTTCATGATCCGCACATGCACTGATGCTTATAACAAGTGGACCACCGCTGGGTACGACTTGATACAGTATTTGCAGCAGGGCATCGAGAAATAAACAAACTTTTAGAGGTTGGTCTTCAAGATGTATATATGATTATTGCTTACAATTCTCGTTGCTGTACACGCCATGATTTTTTCCATGGGGATCATCACTATGCGCTGATTAAAGAGGGGTGAAATCGGCTAATTAGAAATGAGTTGTTTGTAACTCCTCAGAGGGATTCCTGGTGAGGTTTGTAATGCAGTGTTTATTTTGTTCCTCTTTGGGACCTGCAGGATCAGAATGTCCAAGTACCCGGAAAACATACACAGAATTTACCAAGAAATTGAAAATCAGTGGCTCAGATTCACTTCCGGTGAATTTGGACCATTGATTTTTAAATTCTGGGTATTTAACTTTTATATCGAGTAAGATACTTTCATGGTGTAAAATATTTGATTTTTTGTTTCTTTTTGGCGCCGATGGGTACGGGACTTATTCCATATATTTTGTAGAAACTCGGTACTTGTCATGTGTCACCTACTTTGGTTGATATCTATGTTCAATGTTTACAACTTAATTAACATAATTGAATGGCTCTAGTACCAAAAATCTATTTGTAGACTGAGGGGAGGGGAGAGCAGTTCATGATTAGTATGGAAAAAGGATTATTTCGATAGAAAAAAACTGAATGTATATTTTTATAAAAAAAAAATTGAAATTATGAGACCAGATGCACAAGGAATATTTATTCATTATTTTGAACGGCAGAAAAAAATTTCATTCTTACAAACGTGAATACCATATTATTGATCGTCAACATTTTTTACTATATAGATTTTTTCAACTTCATCTAAAATAAAATAGAATATCAAAATTAGAATATTTTTTCAATTTCATCTAAAATAGAACATTTTTTACTTTTTTCAACTAAAATAGAAGTTTGGATTTCAACCAAGAATTTAGCAGATTGAAAAAATGTTAAAAATTATGAATATCAAAATGCCTTGAGGCTTTGTCAATAATGTTACTTGAGAAAGTTAATCCTGAGAAAAGTGAAATAAAGTGAAGTAAATGAAAGGAAAATTTTGGCCCATTCTATGCACAACCCATTATTTACTCCACAAAATCCACTTTCTTCATACAACCCACAACTAAAATTTCCCAAACAAAATTTACTCCAATCACCCACTAAATTCACGTAAACTACCTACAATACCTTTCACCCTAAAATTACACTTCCTCCCCTGTCCCATCGTCTTCCTCCTCTCTCTCCCACCCGTCGACCACCACCTCCCTCCTCCCTCCCACCGGTCGAGCACCGCCTCTCTCCCTTCTCCCTCCCATTGATCGACCACCACCATCATCTCAGCCACCACCTCGTCTCTCTGTCTGTGTGGCCCTGCAAGTTGAAAATTGAATTTCTGCTCCGTAGCGATTTCGGTATGTAAATGTCAAAATACATCATATTTTTCGCCAAGCTAAAGTCGCAAAAATATGACGCATTTCAACATTAGCTTGTCGAAACAAGGTATTAATTTCTCAAGTATCTACTTCGGTGTCCAAACGTTGAAATAAAATATTAATTTCGACATTAGTATATCGGAAATTATGATGAATTTCGACATTAGCGTGTTGAAACATATGTTGTCAGAATATGAAATTTTGGAAGTACCTACTTCAGTATCCAAATGTCGAATATGTGCACATATTTCGGTGTGTGAATGTCGAAAATATAGTCGTGTTTATGTTTGTAATCGAATTAAGACACTTATGTTATTTCCGCTGCTTAATTAATGTAACTATTTTTAATTGAGTAAATCTTTTAAAAGAAATGATTTAAATAAAGGTCTTGCTAACGTGTGCCCAATGAACACACAATAAACACACAAACAAACAAATAAAACACATACTTCAATACATATTTTACACATTTCAATACACTTTTTCAACCTTAACGTGTGCCTATTGGGCATACATTAACATTTTCCTTTAAATAATGCTTCCAAAAATCGGAGCGTTACATTTTAATCTTTTAAAATTGTCCCTAATAAGTAATCATCATTGGGTTGGAGTAAAAAGATAGAATACAAGAGCAATGTAGGAAAATTATGTCATACAATTGAAAGTTATTCCTTACAACTTAAATTTCATATAATCATTGCTTGTCCCCTAATATTTAGCCGAATAAAGTATTTTTTGAAATATGATCATTAATTATAAAAATGGACTGCTTGAATAATGCACTATGCCTCTACAGTGCACCTCATCACTACACTATAGTTCCACTAGTCCATTGAATTATAGATAAAGACTTTCCCCCATTTAGCCCATCATCACTCTTTATCACAATTCTTCTTTTCATTTTTTATTTTAGTAATAAATGTAAATTAGTAGAATGAGGCCTTAGTTGTTCTTCTACATTTTCACAAGGTCCTTAAGTCCTTTCATATCTTTCTTTTGGAAGCAGGGGCTCTGCTGTCCAGAATTGCCAGCAAGCCCTACTGATCCTTAATGTTATGTCGTTTTGCCACAATTATGGGGACTCGTTTCTTCTATCATCTCCTTGTTTGGCTGCCAATAAATGGGCAACAAAACAAAGCAATGCGTTCGGGGAGGAGATTGGCGTCCTAAATGGCCAATGCTACCCCCTTCGTCACAAAATAAATGTCCGGACTGCAAATCTAGGTCTTTAAAAACATGTACTTGTTGCTATAAATTTTTTTATTATAAAAAATCACAAATAAATAGCTTGACATCATTTTTTAAAGAAAAAAGTGCATGTCTTTAAAGGCCTAGGTTTGCGGTCCGGACATTTATTTAGGGATGGAGTGAGCATATGATTTATTGATATTTCATGGAGTCTATTTTGGGTATCACAAAAATGATTTGAATTGCAAGTTTTTTTCAAAATGTATTTTATGGTCCCTGTAAAAAATTACCTTAATCTGATATCGATAATGATTTTTTTAAGAATTCGTAAGGCGCCCGATATTAGATTAAACTATTTTTTTGCATGAACCCATATAACCAAGATATATATAACACTACTTGAAGCACCATCGCTGCATTTGGAAAGAAAGATATTATCCACTTTTGCAAACAAACTCATACTAGTATCCTCAAACAACTTAAATGCTTCATCATCTTCAGATGATCGAGCTGCCAAGTATATGATCCGTGTTTCACATCCGGCATAACTTGAGATATCACGTTAGCCATTGCTTGATCTTGATCAATGGAAAAGGTGAAAGGCTTCTTCCCCCGACATTGCTTTCAAATTTTTTTCGAATAGCCACATAAATGAATGGATTGTTTCATCATATATAAATGCAATACCAAAAATGATAATGAATATCATATTAATCTAGCAGACTTGGCTATACGGGTCCTTGCAAAAAAAGAGTAGCTTAATCTAATACCGTTAGGGCGCCCTATGAATTCTGAAAATTACAGAGGCCCATAGCATACATTTTTTTAAAAAACTTGCCGTTCAAATCATCATTGCGATACCCGAAATAAGCCCCGCGAAATATCAATAAATCATATCGCATTTAGAACCCCAATCCCCTCTCCAAACGCCATTGCATTGCTTTCCCATTTATTGGCAGCCAAACAAGGAGACGGAGAGGAGGAACGGATTCCCCATAATTGTGACAAAAAGACATCACATTAAGGGTCAGCAGGGGCTCTGGGCCTTTTGGCCATTCCGGACAGCAGAGCCCCTGCTTCCCTTTCTTTTACTTATTTAAGTAGAAAATTGCAAGTGTTGGTGGAATTCATGACTGGTTTGTTTAGAATCTAGTTTGGACAATTTTGGAAGGTCAAACAAGGTTAGTGAAACAGACATGGCTAGATTTACTAGGCGTGATGCAAGGGTTGAGCCGTACTGTAACTTTTTTTTTTTATGAGAAGTGATACATCAGCATTGATTTTTGAATTCTGGGTAAATTCTGTGTATTTTTTCTGGGTATGTAGCGGTGCTGCTCGTGATACATACACAACTATCCATCCACAACCCCACACATACACATGGGGTCCACACACACTAACACCGTAATTGTGTGTGAGCTCCACATACACGTGAGGGGTCGTGGATTAGGTCGTGGATGGATGATTGTGTACCTAGCATTTTTGTTTTTTATATACTATTTTTTTCCGTTTATTCTTGTTCCAACATAGAAAGAAAAAAAAGAATAAAAGCAGCACATATTTGTCTGTATTCCATGTATGCACGCATTTGTGTGTGGCTCGACACACTTTTGTACAAGTGTGCAAAAGTACATTTTGGATAATAAGAAAATCCAACAATAAGTCAAATTGTTAAAAACACCAAGTCCAATAAACAGACAAAACCTCCACGCGTAACATTTGACCTACTAATGTGGTGTGGTGTGACACTGAAGTTTCGTCTAGACTTTCTTTTTGGTGCTTCGGAAATACTACTTCGTATGGACTTTATAGAGTAGTGGGACCCCAAAACTTTGATTAAAAAAGAAGAAAAATTTGAACCCCAAAACCAACCAGCCTAGACCTTGCTCCACGTTAGTAGGTCAAATGTTCGCTTCCCTTTTTTTTTTGGCAGTGAGGAATACTCGGACTTACACGCATCTATATCATTTCCCTCGTCAATCCAGTTAAAGTTAGGTCATTCATGCTAGCACTAGAGAATTTAAAAGATTTTTCTCTTACGGCCTAACTCCAAGACTCAAGAGGTTACTAAGTTTCAAATTCACAGATGCCTAGGTTCATTGCGACTTGAGCTAACAGGGTTATAGATAGGGGTGTCATACCTCGGACTGGGCTTATAGTAGATACTAATGAGACTTGTGCATGCCCAAGTTCGGCCCATTAAAAATTAGACTTCGTTTTATATTCCCAAACTCAGTCCAATTAAAGTTTTATTTCTCATACCCACCAAACAAGCCCATTTATTTTTCTAAAGCGTGATATCACAAACATAAATAAATCAACTATAACGATCAGAAATTAGAATTCACAATTGAGAATACTTAAAGTTTATGTTCTCGCAATACTATTGAAAACAAACCCATAAAACATTCACATTGTTTGTATCATTTTTTGCCCATTTTCAAAAGAACTTTTGAAAAAGAATCTCTCTTTCTCCAATTATTACTTACACTTCTCTCTTCACTCATAACCTCATTATTCTTATTTCTCTCTATCTCTCTCCAATCATTTCCTAATTATTCTCATTTTTAAAAATCCAACCAAACACAATCTAAAAAATTCTTCTAAAAAATTTCTTTCCAAAACTCATCAAAACACAGCCAATTATGGTTTTGATATTTAAATTGTCTCTGAAAGGCAATAAAAGTGTTCAAAAAGTGAAACTCTCCAACATTCATAAAGCTTGACATGCAAAAAAATTCCTCCGGTCTCTCCTTTGTTTTCTATGAGAGTACGGGTATATGTGTATATTTTCTATTACAAAAAATATATATATATATTCGGGCCGGACCGAGCTTGGGTTGGGCCTTGAAGATTTTTCCAAACCCATCTCATTAACTAATCGGGCTTAAAATATCAACCCGGTCTAACCCTATAGGCCTAAAATTTGTATCCCAAATCCTAAAAAAAAATCGGGCTGGATTGGGCGGGTCACCAGGCCGGTGTGCACCTCTAGTTACAAGATGTTCTATTCTTAATTTGGTAGTGGAGTAATTGAATAAGAGTTTTGCCAACCTCCACCCATTAGAGCATCTCAATACTGAGAACACAAATCCTCCTTAAAAAGATTGGTGAACAGTGTTTTACCTACTCATATCTCTTTTAACACTCCAACAATCCTCTCTATTACTCTCTCTATACCAATTAAATAATATAAACTAATACATGTAATATATATATATATATACCCATATTAGAGGAGAGAGATGAGAGAAAATATTGATAAACAATAACAAATGGAGTGAATAGTGATTCCGGGAGGGATTTAGGGAGGTACTATAACATTTGGTATTTTACCAACCTATTTAAGGAGTCTCTTGGAGCTTGTTTTTTGGGTTTGACTGAGTAAAATAGGGATAAGGAGAAATTTATGGAGCCTATTGCACTTGCTCTTAGATGTATAATTATATGTATATATTGACAAAAAAGTTCGGATAGCAATACATATATCACGGAGATCAATATATTTTTATGGATATCAATAATGTTTTGATACACTTCTTACACATTATCTTTCACCGTTTATCATTTTCGTTTGTATATAGTGAGAAGATCTACACTTTTTACACATTATCCTCCACCGTTTCGCTTTATCGTTTGAATATAATGAGAAGATGCACATACTTTTTACACATTATGCTCTACCACGTAGCATTTTCCTTTGAATATAGTCAAAAGATCTTATTTGCCACATGCCGACACCAGTTCAGCGTTTTCCTTTGAATATAGTGACAGAGATTATATGCCACATGCCGACAGTACCATCGTCTTCCTCCGTATCAACTGTCAATAAATACGCCATCCTCTGACACCAACTCAACTCGTATCTGACACGTAAAGCCTCTCGATTCCACTTTTCTCTCGTTCGGATTCTTTGTTCAATCTCTCGCTCTCTGAAGAAGATGGACAAACCTCTTCTCCGTGGAGAAAGCACCCGTAGAAGCAGCACTAGCTGGTGGAAAGATCAGTCAGCGCACTTCTTTCGAAGATCAGAAGCCATCTCTCATGGCTCACCTTATCAGAAGGCTGCTGCACTCGTTGATCTGGTTTGTCTCATCTCCAATTTTCTTAATGTGTGCGCATATGTGTGTTTACACACTTGATATAGTAACAAAGTTCGGTGTTTGCAGTCTAGTGTGCTGTTTCGGTTGTAAGCTTAGGTTAATTGTGTGATCATTTTGAGAATTGAGACATAAACTGGGTTCTGATTATCTTTTGCGGAGGTTTGGGCTATATTTCTACTAAATACTCCTATTTGTAAGCTTAGGTTAATTGTGTGAACAGTTTGAGAACTGAGACATACTACCATTTTTCGATGGTGGACTGGGTTCTGATTATCTTTTGCGGAGGTTTGGGCGATATTTCGAAAAAATATATTGGAAAGACATCACCATCTTTGGTGTCACCCTTAAGTCGAAACCCATTTGGGCTTTTTTTTGGAATGAGGTTTTCCATAAATTGGTAGTTTTGTGGAAGTGTTGAGAGCTTGCATTTTAATCCCTTTGTGCCCCGCGATACCAATTCGTTAGAATTGGCCATTTGACTGTTTTTTGTTAGGTAGGGGTTTAAGGGGTATTTGTGGGCTCTGTCCTCTTGTGTGAGAGAAAGTTTCTGGTACTGCGTGGATTGTATTATCCTGTTTCATGGTTGATTTTGTATAGCGGCCTTCACTCGTGAAAGTCTCCCTTAAACTAAAACTTGTGTGTGATCATCTTTTTGTGTGTGTTTTTGTCTTTGTGATTCATCCATGGAAACAAGAACATTTAAAATATTACCAATTTACCATTAGCGTTTGGGCTTTTTGGATGTTTGAACAATTTTTAAAACTGTGCATAACAAGTTGAGCATAATACTTAATGATGTCGCTTTGGCAAAAGGGATTAAGTCACGCCGTACTAGCGACATGATGGAGGGCATCCTGACTTCCCTACTAGGTTTTGGGATTGAGTTATAGAATTACTGTTTCACATGATTTGAGAGTAAGGGGTAATACATTGAAGTGAAGTTCCACATCACCTAGGTATGAAAGCAGAGCAATGGGTAGTGTATTAGGGGTAATACATTGAAGTGAAGTTCCACATCTCCTGGGTATGAAAGCAAAGCAATGGGTAGTGTATTAGTGTCACAACATCCTCTTTTCAATAGCTAGTTTTGTGGTTGAGTCTTACCTAAGACCACGCGACATAGTATGAGCACCGGAGTACTAAGTATGGGAAGGGTTCCGTTCTACCCAATGAAAAGAAGACATATGAGAAATTATTGATCTTTTTAAAGACACCGCTGAAAAATGGACAAACCATATACGTTGTATGGAGTAACATATAATAGGGTTTACACTAATTTAACTTGTGGGTGACATATATTTTGGATGCTGGTTTTCCAAACAAATCGCGATTTTGTGGTACATCTCGGTGACTAAGCTATGTTGGTTTTCACGACGCTTTTACCGTCATGGTATTTTACATGAAAAGATCCATGTTCTGAGGAACATTGTTTCCTAGTTACTTGGGGGAAATGCCAGTTTTCCTAAAACTATTTGTTGAATACAGATGGTTGCTATTTATGTTCAGAGTTTTTTTGTTTCCATTTGCGTTACTCTTTCCGATTGATTTATAATGCATTTACAGGCTGAAGATGGTGTTGGTCTACCTGAGCAAATTATGGATCAGTCAAGCTATGAAACTGCAGCAAAGTTTTACTTCATATATATTCGCTTGAATTACCTTTGGACCCTTAATTATTTTGCTTTGATAGTTCTAAATTTCCTCGAGGTTAGTATAGTTTATGTTATTGCTGTAATTTTTTTTCCCTTTCCATCTATATTACTGTCGTAGGGTCCTTTTTGAAGTAAGAGATGAAGGACCTGCTATTCATCTCTGTTTTTTGAATATTAACCCTCGCATTTTTCGCGAGATATTTAACTATGTGTGGACGGTTTTATTGTGCAGAAGCCGTTGTGGTGTGATAAGTATTCTGCAGATTCCTGCAGTAATAGAGAGTACTACTTTCTAGGACAGTTGCCATACTTGACGAGTGTAGAGTCTCTTGTTTACGAGGTTACACTTTTTTTATCCAACAAATTGTTGTACATTTTAACTGTTTTATTACAGTTGTTGCTACATTTTTTTTTTGCTCGGTACAGTTGTTACTATTATTGCTACTATTATTATTACTTTGTTTGTGATTGTTTATGCGACTTTTTTCTACTTCTTGCGCAGGGTTTAACTCTTATCATTCTCATCATACATACCTTCTTTCCCATATCGTATGAAGGATTTCACCTCTACTGGAAAAGTTCTATTAGTAAATTAAAGGTACAGGGTTCAAAATGTTTGCTTTTGTATGGTTTCTGAGCCCTTTAATCTGCTTATTTAAACCATTTTCTGAAAGTCAATATATTCTCAAAGCAGGAGCTTTTTGAGGATTAACAGTAGTACTGATTCCTGACATGACTTGTTGATTTGGTTTTCCTGACACCTTTAATGTTATGGACTTTAATAAAGGTAATTTCAGATAAAATGCCTTCTGCACTGAAAAGTAGGAAGAGGATCCATTGGCATTATCCGTCAAGCATGTACCACACCTTTTGCTTTTAACTTGTAAATGCTGAAATGATTATGCTTGAAGATGAATAGCAATTAACATAATATAGTAAATTAACTTGTTCTCATGCCATGGAGGTTTGGCTTTGATGTCAACTTGATAAGTAACAATATGGCAATGCTCGAGGATGGGCTACAAACTTTTGCAAGTATTTGAGGAGGTTCTCATGTCTTTGTTTGCTTGTCCGTGATCGACGTGGTTATGTCGGGTGGGGTTCAATGAAGTGCATATATAACATATTGAAGATAATGCTAATCTCAGGATTGACATCTTCACTTGGAAGATCTCTTTTGGGTGTAATGATATTGGAATGTTAGGCTTAGTTACTGAGGTAGGAGAGAAAATATTGTGCAATATGAAGGCTTCTTCATATAGTATACTTCTATAAATCATGTTGCAATGTTCTCAGCATAGTGGCAATTAGCGCTATTAACAATTGTTGGAGACTGGCTTTCCTTTTTTTCTATATCGTTTTTCTGGGAATGGTGTTTTTTTTTTCCTAACGGATAGGTCAATGCAAGACAAAATCGCATTTTAGGGAATTGGTTACTATTTTGTGAACCTAATTTTTTTGTTCTAAAAAATCCACACCTACAATAGAAGCGATACTTCGTATAACTTGTACTGTTTACATTGTTTTCCAGAGATTGGTGTGGTGTTGAAACGGAAGACCCTGTTGGAAAGTTAGTCAATTAGGTAGGTAGAATCAATTAGGGTTTTCTGATTTCCTCTTTCCGTATTATTTTCTTTCCTTATTTATCTTGTACACAGTCTATATATTTCCTCATTGTGAGAAGAATAAACATATCGTTCGAATATTTCGACATGGTATCAAAGCATTTTTAAGATACTTCAAGATACGAACAACTACTTCCGTATGAGGAGTATGAGGAACTCGAGGACAAGTCATAAACTGACTGACAATACTGACTGCATAGGAGATATCAGGTCGAGTAATAGTGAGATAAATAAGCTTACCCACAAGTCTCTGATACATCTCAGGATCATCAACCAACTCACCATCTTCAGGCATTAGTTTAAGATTAGTGTCCATGGGAGTAGCTACAGGTTTAGAACCAAGATAACCCGTATCCTTCAAGAGATCGAGAGTGTATTTCCTTTGTGATAAACTAATGCCGCTTTGGAACAAGCAACCTCAATGCCGAGAAAATACCGAAGCTTGCCTAGATCCTTGGTGAGAAAATTGGAACAAAGATGACGAATCAATAGTTCAATCCCAACACCATCACTGCCGGTGATGACAATATCATCCACATAAAGCACGAGAATTACAATACCACGGGTGGTCTTTTTAAAGAATACAGAGTGACCAGCTTGACTTCGAGTCATACCATGAGACACGACGGTACTACTAAACTTATCGAACCAAGCCTGGGGAGATTGTTTGAGTCCATATAACGATTTGCGAAGATGACACACAGACTCCCCCTTGGACTCAAAACCGGGTGGTTGAGCCATATAGACAGTCTCAGAGAGGTCGCCATGAAGAAATGCATTCTTGACATCAAGTTGATGAAGAGGCCAATCAAGGTTGGCTGCAAGAGATATAACAATTCGAACAAAATTGAGTTTGGCAACCGGAGAAAAAGTCTCAGTGTAATCGAGCCCATAGGTTTGGGTGAAACCTTTGGCCACAAGACGAGCTTTTAGACGATCAATAGTACCATCAGGGTTGTGTTTGACAGTAAACACCCAACGGCAACCAACAATATGGGCTCTAGAAGGCTTGGGAACAAAATCCCAAGTATGATTCAATGACAAAGCGCGCATCTCTTCTTCCATAGCAGAACGCCATCCAGGATGAGAAAGAGCCTCTTGATAAGACTTAGGAACAACAATCGAGGACAGAGATACAGAAAAAGCGCGAAAAGAGGGAGATAACGATCATAGGACACAAAGTGAGAGATAGGATGGGAAGTGCATGAACGAATACCTTTACGCTTAGAAATAAGAAGATCGAGAGTAGGATCCGCAGATGCTTGAGGAGATAGTGTGGGTACAAAAGTTGTATCTGTAGGAGCAATAGTTGGAGCGGTAGCAGAAGGACGACGAACATAGACCTGTGTAATCGGTGGTTGAGTGGCAAGCTCAGGGAGACAAGGTGGCTGACCAAGATCAACCAATACGGGTGGTTGTACCTGTCCATCTTCAAGGGAATAATATGGGATGGTTTCAAAAAATGTCACATCAACACTCACAAAGTGCTTTCGTAACGAGGGACTATAACACTTGTACCCTTTTTGTGTTCGAGAGTAACCAAGAAAGATACATTTGTAAGATCGAGGATCAAGCTTATCATGACCAGGAGATAAATTATGAACAAACGAAACACAACCAAAAAGTTTTGGGGGAAGAATATAAAGATCCTTGTCAGGAAACATGACATGATACGGAATTTTTCCATTCAAAACTCGAGAAGGTGTTCTATTGATTAGGAATTAGCTGTAAGGACAGCATATCCCCCAAAATGTTTTGGAACGTGCATGTGAAGCATTAAAGCACGAGCTACAGCTAAAACTGACCCATTTTTCCGTTCCGCAGCCCCATTTTGTTGAGGGGCGGTGACACAAGCAGTTTGATGAATAATGCCATGAGTCTCATTAAAAAGCGTAAATTGATGAGAAAGATATTCTTGGGCATTATCAGTCCGCAAAATATGTAATTTAGCATTAAACTGATTGACAATCTCAGCATGAAAATTTGTAAATACAGAAAATAATTGAGACCGATCTTTGAGGAGATATACCCAAGTTAAACGAGAAAAATCATCAATAAATGTAACAAAGTAGTGAGCAACACATAGACTTGTAGTGCGTGAAGGTCCCCAAATATCAGAATGAACTAAAGCAAAAGGTTCTAAACACGGTGGGTCGTTGCGTAAGGGAAAAGAAACCCTACGGTGTTTACCGAGTTCACAAGTTTCACAACTAAAAGGTGACAAATTAGGTAAAGTAGGGACTAGCTTGCGAAGACTGGCAGAAGATGGGTGCCCAAGACGACAATGCCACTGATACGGTGTGACTGTAGAATGTAGAGCAGAATTGGATGGCTGCTGTTGCTCCTCCTGAAGGTAATACATGCCATTTTTCTCATAACCCCCACCAATCATCCTTTACGTCTTTAGATCCTGAAATTCACAATGAGAAGGATAGAAGAGGATAGAACACTGGTGAGTATGAGAAAGTTTATTAATAGAAAGAAGATTAAATGGAAATTGTGGCAAAATAAGACAGAGTGAAAAATTAGACCAGATGAATGATATGTACCAATGCCACAGACAAGAATGTTAGTACCATCAACAATAGTAACATAAGAAGGAATAGAAGGGGTAACAACATTAGTCAAAAGAGACAAATCACGTGTCATATGATCAGATGCACCAGAATCGAGAATCCAAGGAGTACTGCCAGTATGAGACGATGAGTGAAGACAAGTATTACCTGAGGCGACAAGAATCACCTCTCATGGAATACTGGACCCATCGTACTTTTTACTCCAAATTTACTTTTGGGTCTCTATTTGACTCCAAATATGGAGATCCAAAAGTAAATTTGGAGATCAAATCTCTAAAAAGTACGATGGGTCCCTCCAAGATTCTCTCATAAAGTACAAAAGTTAAAGAAATAGGAGGATAAATTACAAAATATCCCCTCAATATGTCCCATCCATTCTCCATTTGGGAATTTTGGAGATGGGTAGGAGATGCCCTTGGCCCTTTGAATCATAGAATCATACTCGGCTTGCGATAATCAGGCTGCTATCCACATTGCTAATAATCCAGTATTCCATGAGAGGACCAAACACATTGAAGTTGATTGTCATTTTATTCGGTCAAAAGTGGAATCCAAAGAGATTGGCATGCCTTTTGTTCCTTCGGGCTCTCAACTTGCTGATATTTTCACGAAGGCTCTTCCCAAGACTTCCATTGACTATATTTGTCGCAAGCTTGGAGTATACGATGTATACGCTCTATCTTGAGGGGGAGTGTTGGAAATAATGTTGTATATATATATATATAGGAGGAGGATCTTATAAGGGCTCCCTTACATAAGCCTTAGGTAAGGGATTTGTCGTTTGAGATTGAATTTCAATGATCCGAGACAATCCGAACCGTTAGATGTTTTTAAAACATGTTTTTAAGGTCCAACGCGAGGATTCGTAAAAAAAAAATACCCGGTAGGGCTTGATCCAATCAGTTTTTGAAAAAACGCTATGTATAACGTTTTTTATCGAAAAATGATTGGATCAAGCCCTTTCGGGTATTTGTTTTTTACGAATCCTCGCGTTAGACCTTAAAAACACATTCTAAACGCATCTAACGGTTCGGATTGTCGAAATTCAATCTCGAACGAAAAATGAATTTCGACAATCCGAACCG